>CAUYQG010291552.1:0-25555 GCA_963574415.1 Tarsius wallacei
AAATAATTTTTCAATTTAATATTTAAAAATGATGCTAGCCGGGCTTGGTGGCTCAGCCTGTAATCCCGCGCCTTGGGAGGCTGAGGCGAGTGGTTTGCCTGAGCCCGCGGGTTCGAGACCCGCCTGGGCAACTTGGCAAGACCTCATCTCTACAATAAATCAAAAAATTAGCTGGGCGTGGTAGCACGCGCCTGTAGTTCCAGCTACTTGGAAGGCTGAGGAGGAAGGATCGCCGGAGCCCAGCAGGTCGAGGCTGCGGTGACCAAGAGCAGCCACTGCACTCTAGTCTGGGCGACAGAGTGAGACTCCAACTCAAATAAATAAATAAATAAATAAATAAATAAGTGCTGCTGTTACTTGTAATATATTAAAAATTCAAAAAGAGTCCACAAAAGCTTTTTTTTTCAATAATTCTTATCCTTACAAATACATTCTCTATAAAATGAGCCCAACTTCTGACTATTTTTCTATTAACAAGTTTTCTACTTAGGGCCGGAAAATAAAATTTTATTTTATGTCAATTCTAATAGGTAAATTTAGTAAATGTATTATACTAACTATATTATTTCAAAGGATCTTGTTCCAAAGCCTTAATTCTGCTTGCAGAATTAAGTTACCATTATTGTGCTGAGACCAACAGAATAGCCTGAAGAAAACTGCCAGGAGGTTAATTACCAAGTTCTCCTGAAAGTCAATAGATTTTTTTTTTTTCCTTCAGCCTTTTCCACTAAAGAAGTCCCTCTGGTATTTATTTCTTGAAGAACATTACTATTAGCATGCTTTTTATTTTTTTCTGAAAATCTCCATATTCTAAATGAAATTTTACTTCTTAAAAGAGAAAGTGAAACATTTGTAAATCACAATTAAGCACTTCTAAAATAACACTTTCAGTTCACAGATACACTTACATACCTAAATATGTTGCGAAGTTAGAACTAAAGTCATCTATGTCTTTTCCTCTCAGTGTAATAACCAAAGCTCTGAAAGACAGTATTTAGATCAATGTAAAGATTCCACCAGAAAGTTCAGTTAGCTTTGAAGTAACTCCTAGCAGCTCTTTGGGTCTATGCTCATGTCTATTGCTCTTATCTAATTGACTATATATTTAGTCAGCACTAATACAACAAATACTTGGTTGTTTTATGATTAAAACATTTTGAATATTTTAGACCATATAAAAAGATTAATCACTATAATTATAGAATTTAAATTATATCTGAAAGTCTTTTAAATGTACTATCACTCAGTATATTTTTCTTGTCCAATGAAACTTGGTTATTGGTCACAGCAATATACTGGTGAACACTTTGAGCTTGTCTTTTCAATGCTTCTCAACAGTACGCCAGACTGCCACTATCTATTCTTGAGTCAAGATAAATTTTATCTCTCATTCTGTATTGCATCCAGTTGTTTCTTTGTCACATATACATCTAAAAATATCATTCTGATTCTGCTTTAAAAATTTCAAGAATGAAGAACTCATATGTGATAAATCAAGGTTTTTCAAATAATGGTGTTATTTGTTAGTTTAAATAAAAAGGAACTAAGTCATTGATTTTTGTCATTGAAGTAAATTCAGTTTTTTCAGATGATTAAAATAAAAATTAATTTCTGACGAGTAGTCTGTAAGTAAAATTATTGCAAAATTTTTGTAAGTATGCATACGCAGGAAGTAAATAGAAATGGCTCCATGTGTTGCTAATCTTGGCAAGTTCTGGCTTTATTATGACAGATAATGATGAACTGCGCAGTGAAGTAATTTATTCCACAAACATACACACCATACACCTTCGAAATAGAAATGTGATAATTACAATAACAGTAGCATACCAAAAGGGAAGAATATGAGGATCACTGGTGCAGGTAATTCTGGAAGACAGGCATGTTGCCAGGTCTTTCTCTTCATGTGGAAGAAAATATCTCTTGATGATAACCCAGTTGTGTTCCATCAGAATGGCTTCCAAGTTCATCTTTATGTATTATACTTGTCTAAATTATCTTTAATCTTGGTTCTCGCATTTGAGATATAATACCTTTTTCACAAGAAATTGCTCATATTTTATTTCTCAGTCTGCTTTCAATAGCAGAAAGCTTAAAGTTCTCTTTTTTCTTTTTTTTAAATGTTCAAACTATTTTTTCCCCTTTTTGTTATAAACTGGTGCTTATATTAGTATAATTTTATTAAAACTTTTAAATTTTCTTATAAGTCTGTTGTAGATTCACTCCATGTTCCAAAAGCCACATCCATATTATAGATCTTGGCCTTCCTCTACATGTCAGGCTGATGAGGGACAATACCCTGAAGGTTCTTAGAAACCCTTTACAAGATTCTTAGAGCTAAACCTTGGCTTAATTTTTGATATCAGATTTCATTTCACTTAGTGAATCTGTACTTGCAGAAGAGATTGAGAATTAGAGCGTTGTTCAGTAAGACTTGCATCTCCCCTATTTTCTCTAAATTCTGCTTGCAAAGTAGACAACTTTATTAGATCATCTCTCTTTTCCTTCATCACAGATAGCTAAGGTCGATCAATAGACATTTACAACATTCTGCCTGATTGCATTAGTCAGATGCTCAAATACTTTAAATATATTTTCCATTTTTCTCAATAATGCAAAAGAAAAAAACCATTTTGCTAATTGTTTTAACACTATTCAAATAGTTGTTCTTTCTCTAAAATGTTAAAACATTATTTACCACTTTTTAAAGGTTTTGTTATAAATGTGAGCATCATTTTCCAAACATTTGCTGTTTTCATGCCACATTTTTAGTCTCTGCATGATTTCAGTCAATGCTATATTATTTACACTTTCATTACGACATAGTTCTCTGACTGAAACAAAAGTTATGTATTAATTTTCACAGCTCCCAGGGTTGTCAGAGTATGTTTTCTGATGTGGGCATGTCCAGCTGGTACTATATGTATGGTCCCAAGTGATCTCACTCAACTTTCTGGGGTAAGTAGTCTGGTTAGTGTGAGGATAAAACTTTATTCACATATATTGTGATTAACTGTCAATTGGGGCCAAAAATTGCTAGCAGCACAACAAGGCAAGTGGGTTGGAAGGTCATTCTCCAAAGACTTGTTCAATGACACACATCTGGTTCTTTCAAACTTCTGATGCCAGTTTTCATTCCAACTGCTAAGTGAATGGCAAGTGTTTTAGGGTTTTTGGTTGGCAATTCCCAAATTTGATCATTCTTCTTAAGGTAGGGTAACTCTTGTAATAACCAAATACCAAATTCTAGAAACAGAATAAAGTTTATTTTTCCCTCAAATCACAGTATAGTAGGGACCAGTGGGAAGAGATGTAAAGATTTTTGCTCCAGCCAGGCTCGGTGACTCAGCCTGTAATCCCACGCTTTGGGAGGCTGAGGTGAGTGGATTGCCTGAGCCCGCGGGTTCGAGACCTGCCTGGGCAACTTGGCGAGATCTCATCTTTACAATAAATAAAAAAATCAGCCAGTCGTGGTAGCGTGTGCCTGTAATTTCGGCTACTCGGAAGGCTGAGGCGGAGCCCAGCAGGTCATGGTTGCGGTGGCCGGGAGCGGCCACGGCACTCCAGTCTGGGCGACAGAGTGAGACTCCAACTCAAAAAAAAAAAAAAAATCAAGATTTTTGCTCCAATCTGTATTTCAGGGACAAACAGTTTCATCAATCCTTATACTCACATATCTAGAAATTTCTACTTGTGATTTGATAAATTTGTTAGATGAAGTATATACATTAGTTTTGGTGTAGTCAGATATAGCAGAGTTAAGGATGGTGAATTAAGACCAGAATGGTGAAAAGATAAAGCTTATTACTCACAGATACCAGAAAAAAGAGGGCAGCATGCCTCACAGGGCCAATAGGAAGAAGGTGGGGACATCTAATATACAGGAGCTTAACCAGTGAGTGGGGAACAGAAAGGAAAGATAGGATCCTGTGTACCAAAGCCTTTAATGGGTCCAGGGGATTACACAGCTGGGCTTCTTATGACAGTGCTGCCTGGTTAAAGGGAACTCAAGTCTAAGCACAGGAACTCAGGAGGTGCATTGCCCGGTTCACCAGCCCTAAAGCTGATTAACATGATCTAGTGGTTTGGGTGTAAGACCTTATCAAGCTGCGACAAGAGATAGCTAGAGAAGGCAGACAGGCAGGAGAGTCCTCTGGTAACAATGTAGTGAACTTGCCGCAGGTCTCTCAGGCTTAGCATTGGTAAAAAACTCCCTGCAAACCTCTCAAGCTAGAGCTTAGGTACTCACTGCTGGGATCAAAAAGCAACCAATCAGCTCACCATTAGACCCCTATATTAATACTGACCAATCAGAACAGCAACAGCTCACAGCTAATGCTAGCCAATCGGCTTAGACTTAGGGCTTTATAAGCACGAGGTTTTCGGCTGCAGATGGGCAACCCTTTTGGGTGTCCTCCCACTGCAGGAACTTTTCTGTCCTCAATATATACTGCTTTCTCACATTCCATTGCATGAGATAAGAACCTTGCTTGACCCTGAAGAGCTGCAACCTGAAGAGCTGCAGATCATCAGAGGTGAAAAGTCAGGTACCCCAGAGACTGGTTTGCCAGCCAATAGAGCCAGCTGAACCAGGAGAGCTGCCGGAGGAAGGCGAGACTCCGAAGTTGAGGCACTCAGGGGGCTAGGCTTGTCAGCCCACTAAACCAGCAGCACTCTCGGAGCTTGGCGTGTCAGCCCATTAGAGCCAACACCCTGGGGGCTAGGCTTGCTAGCCCCCCCTCCCCCAATCGCAACACTCAGGGCTTGGCTTGCCAGTCCATTAGAGCTGACACTTGTGGGGCTAGGCTTACCAGCCCCTCCACTACCCTCTCTGGGGCTTGGCTGGCTGACCCATTGAGCTGCCACTCTTGAAGCCCAGGCTGACCTGAAAAATCCGCATCAAAGCTAGAACATCAAGAGGGGAACTGAGTGGAGATGGCTTCAAATTATTTAGGTCAAGAGTGACCAGCCAGGGATAGGACAATAAGATGAATGCTTAAGCAGCATTTATTTGAATAAGAATTATGACACTACTGTATCTTCTGAGTTTAGCTGACAGCAAGAAAGACAGTCCATGCAGAAGGCATAGATACACGTAACAACTCGAAACTGGAGGGGACACACGTCATATCTACTCCTGCTCAAACCAGGCTCATGACTCTAAATAGGAGCAAATTTGCTGGGAAATATAGGAAGATGAGATTAGTATCATTCATGAACACTCAATTAGTTTTTACTATATTATCCTATTCCTAATAGCACAATACTATTATATAATAATGAACATTTATTTTGTATTTTAAAAATTTTAACGCATCCAATATATTTTATATCTATTAAAAATATCTCATTGGAGGTGAAGTTTGAGTAAAGTTTCACATACTTATATATTTACTATATAGTTAAAAAGTATTGATTCTTGTCTTTACATACATGGATTACTTTGAAAGGAAGATGCCTATAAAACATGTAAATTTTAGTTATAGTGAAGAAAACAACTGAGAAACCATTTTTTTCTTTTTTCTGAAAGTTAAAAAATGCTATCAGATATTGATAAGATAGTTGGATACAGCATTTTTCTAAATGTGCATTATGTAATGAAATGCTCAAAATAATTCACTTTTAGGAAAACAATCTAAATATTCAAGGATTATTCTGAAAGGAGAAAGAAGAGGGCCATGGCAGAAACATTTTGGTATTTAAGACCTTCAGCTTATAACCTCTGAGGGAGGATTTGATTTATAAATTTTATCCGTCTCTAACCAATGTCCCTAATTGTTAATGCTTTACTTAATAATGCTATCCATTGCTTAGATATTTGACTCCTGATGTTACAAAAAAAAAACATAAAAAAAAATGAAAAAAATGTGATTCTAGTTTACTATGTTGCTGATTTCTGTTTGTGTTTTCTGATTGCGTTTTTAAAGGATCCATATGTTTCTTGATTGTAAGCATTCCTTATTTTTAGACCTCCAGTTATGATCGCTTCAGACAATTAAGCTTGGTGTTCTTGTGATTTTGAAGCTGCATTTTAACCCCAGCTTTTTCTGCTAAACTTGTTCAGTAGGAAAGTGTTTGAACTTTACTGCCATATATACATACAGATGAGGAAAATAATAAAGAAATTTACCTTCAGAAACTTACAAAACTCATTGATATATGTAAACATTTTCCTTAACTGTAGCCAAGGATGCTGATTTACTATCTTGAATTAATATCCTTTCTTCAAATGGATATTTCTATCTGAAAATAAATGAAAAGATTAGTGTTGTACTCAAACCCTTCGTGTTCCAAAGAGCCTTAAAACTAATGATTATGGTATTTAATAGACATAGTTACCACATATCAGAAGATAGGGCTTGTTTATTCCAGCTTAAATTTTGCTGTGCTTTTGGAGACCCGAATTTTTGCAAATGTTAAAGGAATATTGGACTCAATATTTCTATGCCTACAAGTATTGAGAATTATGTAATTTATAAGTAAGACTTCCAAGTCAATTAGAAACTCATTAAGACATTTTTTTTTTTTTTTTCAAAAATAAAAGCACTAGACATTCAGTAATGTTACCTGATCAATCATGCTGGATCATTGATATTCTGTAAGTGAATGCTGAGATTTCAGTTTGCTTGAACTTAATTTTAAAGTCACTTATTTGAGAAAATGCTTATTTTTTTCTCTTGTATTATATTTGTCACTAGATTTTAGAGGGCTACTTTACATAATAAAACACAATGTAATTATTATAGAGTTTTTTTAAAAAGCTCATGGATTGGGAAAGTACACTTAAAAAGCAAAAATTGATTGTTCCAGTATTTAATATGTAGCTAAATGTGGTAATATACAATTGTACATGGAAGTAGAACTGGGCTGATCCTAGTGGTTTGAAACTGTCTCACTTGTATCAATAAAGAGACATATGTTCCACTGGATAATACCTCACCCATTGCTTTTCTAACTCACTAATAACATTACAGGGAAATAACAGAGCTATTAAAAGATAAAGAGAGAATATGATATGAGGGATTTTAAAAACATATACAGGTACAATACATGTGGATTATTCATCCATGTGCATTTCTGCATTCAACTCACAAATTTGTGTATCTCTTACTTTTGTGAAATTTTATTTTTGAATGTGCATTCATGCTAAATATGTCTGAAAAAAATCACAAAATATACAAAGAATGTGATGTTTAAATTATATTTCTCATGCACATAACTGACATTTTATGGACTTTCACTTTAGTAATAAAAAGGGTAACAGAACAGATAAAGTTCAAAGAATTTAATTTACTTATTTTATCCTTAATATTTATGTAATAATGTAAAATAAAATTAGATGATATTTAAATATATATATATATAACTTTTACACAATAATTTAAATTTATAAATAATTTGGTTTTGTAAATTGAATCATTGTACAAAATTGATGTGAGAATCACACATACAAACACACACAGAGAACAAATAGAATATTTTTTATTCCAGTTTCCAGTGGAAAAAAAACTTGTGGTTACTCTGTTTTTGACCTGTGTAAGAATTGCCTGGTTTTTACCTATCCAGATGCAAGCTCATTCATTGTAAATATTTTTTGTGCAGTACCACTGAAAAGAGTGCTTGTCTCACTAATCAAGTGTTTCCAAATGTACAACACTCATTGTTCCAAAGTGTTGATTCAAATAACTAATTGCTAATGTAGATGCAATTCATTGAAGTCATTAGATGATGAATTTCATAAAAAAACAGATATAGTCAATCTACTTGGTGGCATAGTAACAATCTGCTTCATTCACTTTGTAATTACCATCTGTTTGTACTGATGTGGTGGAATCTGCCATTGTCATTTAAATGGCACCTGGGGATGCTTACAATTAGCAATACTGTAAGTGGTAGCTCATTATAAGTGAGGTATTACACACATACTCAGGATGACTTTTTAAAATGTCGAAAATTTTATTATTAAACATTATAAATATTCCAGTTGGAAATTATGCTTAAATGTTAATCATTCAAAGCCTTTTTTTCCATTAAATATTGTCAAATTTTGTTTCCATTTATAAAAAATAATGCATATCCAGTACCAAAATATCATGTTTTAAAAATTGTGTTTTTTATTCAGTGAATGTTTGTGGATTCATGGATATCTGACACTGTGTAATGCTTTGAAGGTATAAAGATGACAATTTTAAGCCCTTACTGTCAAGAAATTAATAGAAGTAGAATCAGTAAGATGAAGATTTATACACACATACACACGTATCTTGAATAATCCATAATGATGCAGGTTTTGATACTGAGAAGTGGGGCACTGTTGTAACAAATACCTAGAAATGTGGAAGTGGCTTTGGGATTGAATGATAGAGACAGAAAGAATTTGAGGCACTTGATAGACAATGCCTAAATTATTTTTAATAAACTGTAGAAACATGGATGTTAATGCAATACTGGTAAGAGAAATGGGGAGAGATGTAGAGAAAATTGTATCTTAGATAACGCATATATTATCATATTATCAGAATGTTGTTAAAATATAAATGTTAAAGTTGCTTTTGATGAGAAATTATATAGAAATAAGAAATAGTTTATTGGAAATTGGGGTAAAGGTGATCCATGTTATAAAGTGGCAGACAACTTTTCTGAAATGAGTTCCCCAAAGATGTAGTCTGGGTTTGTCAGTATGGTCTCTCAAGGTGGGTAGTTGAGATTCTTGCACAGCAACTGAACACTTCTAAAAAGACCAAGGCAGAAGCTGGCATTTTCTCTAACTAGTAGGCCAGAAACACTCATAGCATAACTTCTCAATACTCTACTTGTTAATAATGCACAGGCCAGTACAGATGAAAGCGAATGGGAAGTGGACACATCTCAAAGGGAGGAATGTGAAAGAATTTGTGGTCATTTTAAATCTGATATAGTCTGCCGTCTGGCTACAGATCTAAATCAGGTCCAAGTATGGATGAGTCTCCTTCAGTCTGGTCCCATGTATATGGTTTTTCTCATCATAAAAACTTGTGAACTGCAGAACAAGTTATGCACCTCTGATATACTCAACAGACAATGATAAGGCATTCATAGGATAATTGAATTCATAGGATGATTTCATTCATCCATTCATTCATAGGATAATTGAATAGATGCTTCCATTAACATGGCAGTAGGGCCGGGAGATGTTAGGCAAACAGCAGTTATTGATCTACTTGCAGTGCTTAAATTCAGCTGAATATATGTTGTCAATTCCTTGATTATGGCTTATTCCTCCTCCCAGAGAAAGAATCGCTGCAGATCTTGACTCCAGTCTCTGGATTTTGTTTTAGTCTTTGAGTCATTCTTTATTTTTCCATAAGAAATATCCAGTACTTACAAGTGAGTATATTTGGCTGCTTCTGACTGAGCACACGCCAAGGTCCAAGGCTTCTTTTCATGTTGTCTGTTTTAGTTCAGAATACTCTACTACCTTTCAAAATGTCTTGAGCTTTTTAGTATTAAGTTATACTTAATTAGTCAAAAGCTACACCTGCAATTCCTTCCAGAAAGTACGTCTATAAACAGAGAGCTGAGATACAGGGTGTTCTGTAAAAATACCCTTAAATATTTTAAAACATTTTTGTCTTGTTTATCTAAAATCCTAAAAATCATACTTTGCAACACTTAAGGCAAGAGTCAAGCCAATGATCCAATGCCCCAAACTCCTAGGGATATAAACAAGAAAACTTTCATGTTTGTCTCCAGAAACAGCATGGAATATACTTATCTATTTCTGCAATGCAGCAGACTTGTAGCTGAGAGCAAGATGACAGTTTTCTTTTCTGGCAAGCACCCTTTAATATATCCAAAAGATTCTATATAAGTCTTCCATTTGACTTTGGTGAAGTAGGTGTCATCCCACAGAGAATGGAGAACATTGACACAACACTCTCAAGTCCACAATTTTCCTTAAAAATATTCTTTTGTATAAATTTCTAGGCTGCTTATATGCAACTGCAGATGAGTAATGGTTATATACAGTGAAACAGCTTTGTGGCCTATCCCATAATGGGAAAATCTAAGGATACTACTAGCATCAACATTGAGACTCAAAGAGTATTTTGTTAATGTATTGTTTTTGTCTTTGAGGCTTTATCTTACCTGACTTTCTGAGAACATTAAAAATGCTTCCTTCTATATACTGTTACGTACTTTATTTCCTTTTATTCATCAAACATTATATTATCAAATGATTAGTAGAAAAATACTGGTTGTGATATATTTTATTATCTCTTTTCAGTTGCAGAGGGAAACTGTAATTTGTTGAGCAATTCTATGCATCATGAAGTGTTCTAGGTTCTTGCACGTGCACAAACACAAAGTCATGTAACTTCTGATTGTCAAAGCTGAGCTTTTTCCTCTTTACCATATTGGCTCACACAATGTTAAATTTAAAAGATTGGTTTTAAATCACCTAGAATTTATGTGTTGAAACTTGGCTTTATACTTAGACCTTCTATTTCCTAAGCAAAAATGCTCTGTATCATACCATATTCATTTTCAGTTTTGTTTTTTTTTATTTTCTTTTCTTTTTTTTCATTTTCAGCTGTGTGAATGTGAGAAATGTAAGTAGAAATTAGTTTTAGGGTACAGCAATGCCAGATATAGTAGCTGACTGTGCAAAAAATAATAGATAATAATATAAAAGTGATGGCAATTTGCAGGATACTGGTTAAAGAATATTAGTAGTCTCTTGTTGCTGAATGTGAGCTCAATTTTAGGATGTGCATAAAGGGGAAAGAACTGAACTTTATTAAGAGCTCACTGAAGCACAAACACTGTGCTAAGTGTTTCACATATCCTGAAGGATATAATTTTATCATTCATCTTTTAGGGAATATGTATTTCTTTAACATGAAGAAATGCATATTTTTTTACATATGAATAAATTAAATTATTTTTATGAAGATTCCATGTGCCAGTTTCCTGAAGAGGCTATATAAAAATTTTGAAAATTTCACATTAAAGTAGTAGAAAACATATGTTGGAAATTAAAAATACATTTTATTACATACTTCAATAAGAGAGTAGAAGAGAAATAGAAGTCAATAGCTTTATTTTTGTATATTCCATGGTATATATTATATAAACATATCTGATATAGTCTGTTTTGGGTGTCACTGGAGGTGACAAAGAACAAAATATAGTTCATACTGTAATGTTATTGCACTCACTAATTAGAGGGCAAGTCATGATATAGTTGTAATAGAAGAAAATACATTTAATAAAAATATATCAGAACAGTTAGCAGAATTTTTTTAAAAGTTCAGATACTAAAAGGTCAATCATAGTGTTTTCAAAGTTAAGAATGCCAACTTAGTAATATCTGCCACTGCAACAGACAACCCAAGCACTGTGTTTTGAATGGGGCTATTCTGTCCACAAACACTCTACCTTGTTGGGCAGTTGAATTCTACACCTGTAATAGAAATATTTCTAAGAAGTAATTACACCAAATTGTTCTATTTAAAAGATAAACAGAATGTCTTATTGTATGTTACAAGTCGGAGTAAAGCAAGTTTTATTATCTTTAATGCTCCAGATGACTAACTCTCTAGGTATTTGAGCTTGCAACCCATGCTCCAAAATACTAGAAATTAAGATCTTCATCTGCGAGACATCAGATAGGGAAAGGGTTATTTGAACCATAAAAAACTATGAGGTTATTATAAAACAAAAATGTAATACTGAATTTTAGCCAGGAAATAGAGGTTACGGAAAATGATCAGAAATAAGGAAGCTACAACAATATAGTCACAAGGTTGTGAGGAAGCCTGCGTATGCTTGCATTTGTGTCATTATATGTGATATTAAAAATATGTCTTTAGCCTACTCAGGAGGATCAACTAACACACATCCCTGGGAGAATTATAAAGAAATATATGGAGATAAAAATACAATCCTATTATTTCTGACATTCCCATCTTCTTCAAAAACTTCAATTAAATATATTTTCAAGAGTGATAATTTATGATTTCCAAAGTTTTTTCTCACCCTCATGATGAAATTTGAAATATCATTGACCTATATTATATAATTTGAGATAAAATATTGAAATGTTGCCCAAAAGAAGCAACAATTTATTTACTCTAAAATTTATTATGTCATATGTGGCTACATATTAGGCTACATAAAAATCATTGTATTTGGTATACATTATTTTAGTTTGAGTATAAATGAAGTGAAGCAAATAGAATAATTAGTGTTGTTATACATTTTCTCTAGTAAAAATCAAACCTGTACAGTTGTCAAATGATGCTTCAGTTTGCTCTGTGGGTAATGTGTCTCTGCAAATTGGTATAAGAAAATGTTAGTGTTCTGGCTTCTGGTATTTCTGTGGCAATAAAGCTCTTGGTTTCTAGACTTGAAGTTTTATGTATAAACTTCCATAAAATTATGGCAGTTTAATTTGTAAGTTTGCAAGTAGGGACACTTGGATACTTCACAGTTTTTTAATATTTACTACATTTTGGTGATACGTATGTATTTTTTTAACCCAGCATAATAGATGCATGTTATATTAAGGTAAAATAATTTCTTCAGTCATTGTTATCATTGGTGGGAGAAAAGCAGAGTGCATATTCCTTATTTTCTTATTGAAAGAAATATCTAAATAGAAGCCATTATTATAAGTCTTAATTTAAAATCTCCTACTTGAAAATAGGACAAGATGAGTTTTGTAAAATAACAAAAATTATAGATTTTATAGATAAAATTTATGTGGTCAAAGTACAGTTTTATTCTGGGAATTGTTTATGATTCACATTATTTGGTGTTGTTGGGAAACTGGGATTATGTCAATCACCACAGAAGTTTCAATCAGGGTGAACTAGTTTCTGGTTCAAGTAGCTGTTAATTGGTCAATTTGGATTTAGCAAGAAAAAATTAAGAGGAATAGTTCTGGTTAAGGCCTTGCTAGAGTTAGTGTAATATTTATAATTCTTTAGTGTATTTTAAGCCGGGCTTGGTGGCTCAGCCTGTAATCCCGTGCCTTGGGAGGCTGAGGTGAGTGGATTGCCTGAGCCCGTGGGTTCAAGACCCGCCTGGGCAACTTGGCGAGACCTCATCTCCACAATAAATCAAAAAATCAGCCGGGCGTGATAGTGCGCACCTGTAATTCCAGCTACTCGGAAGGCTGAGTCGGAAGGATTGCCGGACGAGGCTGCAGTGGCCGTGAGCAGCCACTGCACTCCAGTCTGGGCGACAGAGTGAGACTCCAACTCAAAAAAAAAAAACCAACAACACAAAAAATAAAAAACCAAATTATCTTGGTGAAATAAGAGCTAATATTATAAATAAATTTCATGGTAAAAAAAGTGACACTGAGAAATGTGTGTGTGTGCACCAACTTGGAAACTTTCAGACCCAATCACTTGGGAATTTTTATGGAGGTTTCGTTATGTTGGTATGACTGATTACATTACAGACCATTGGTGACGGAAATATGTCTAACCCCAGTGTATACTCTCTGAAGATTGGGGGTCATGTAGGGCTAAAAGTTTTAACCTTTAATAATAACTTGGTCTTTTGGGGGACTAGCACCCATCCTGAAGTTATCTAAGTACCCTCTGCCACTAGTCATCTAATTATAATGCAAAATACACTCATCATTAAGGAAATTTTAAAGATTTTTGGAACTCTGTACTGTGAATATCTATATTTATCTGTACTTTGTTGTATAGATTTCAAGGCAATAAAGCCCTGGTGAAGCAGTTCTGAAAGTGAGGTCTCCAGATCAGCAATATTGCCATCAACAAGAACTGCTTAGAAATGCCTGTTCCTAGTCCTCTTGAAGGAGAAACTCTGAGATGAGTCTACTCCTCTGTGTATTAATAGGCCTTTCAGGTGATTGTGAAGCATGTTTCCTTCTCAAGATCCTTTCTCTGTTTATGTCTCAATTTACAAATCAAAGTATGTTAACATCTTTCTGGTTTTTTATCCTAGTCAGCAATAGTCTGTTGTCTTCTTGCTCTAGATACAGTTACTTTTTGCTGCATAAGAAACAAAATAAATTTCAAAATAAAAAAAGACTTCCTGGAGCATGCCTTTTTTGGTCCCACATCCAAGTTTCCATGAGAGAAAGATAGATGTATAGATATTAATATCTTTTAAAAATTACATTATGCACTGTAGTTAATCAAACAAGTTTTAAAACCTAGATGCTGACCAATGAATGCTGAAATTTTGACAGTTTTGAAAGTTAATTATATTATTAAAAATTAATATGATTGCAGAATTATTAGCATGCTGATTATGCCTTGTGCTTTACAATATTGATTTATAAGATTTGTTGTCTTGATATTTGGTTTAAGTTATAATATGTTATTTTGTACACATTTATTTTCTATTTATTTTCTGGAAACTATAGAAAGCATATGTCATTGTGTAGGTGAAGTAATTCCAATTGAATATTACTCAGTTTAAACTTAACTATATAAAGGTATGCTTTGTCACATTCCATTGTAATAATTTAGCAAGTAAAATTACAGAGAAACTAAAATTTGTTTGAAAAATTTTTTGCTATGCAAAATCTGTTTTGCATGACTTTTTTTCTTTATAACCACATTTTTTCATAGGAAAATATTTTAAGGAGTAAAAAGCGAATTAAAAAATTGCCTTTCGGATCACTAACTTTCAAAAACATGTGAATTCTAAAATTTACCTTTCTTTTAGCGTTCTAGTTGTTTACAAATCATTAAAATATTTGATGTACCTTTTGTGCCTCATTGCCTTTTTTGAATAATGTTCTATTTATTATAGAAAGACAAATACAACAGCAAAGTGAAGTTAAACTTAATTTTAAAATACTGCTAAAGTGTGGTCTTAATTTAAGCATTTTTGTAGAAACAACTGTTTAGTAGTTTTGATCTGAATGATTATTTTTAATTTCTATTCATATCAATGGCAATCTTCATAATAAACATAATAATCTCTAGCTTCTATGCCTACTGTAGGTTTTTATTCAGACTCTGTAGCTACTTTCTTTCAGGGATATACAAGTGAATTATCACTGCTGATCTTCAACTTTGCTACGGTCAATATGATTCATATATCAAGTGATAAACGTGTCCTTGACCAACAGGCATAGTTTTCTGATACAGTTATTCACTCAAATCTGACAGAGATGAGAAATGTTTGCCATCAGAGCAAAATAAAGACGTAGGATTATTTCCTTTGTGAAGACCACATGTAGCTTGTGAAGTTTTGACATTCATAATAAATAAAACTAGGAACTTTTGAGGGTTTGAAAATCATTCTTACAAGGTTGCTAGCTGTTTTCAAACCCTTCAGAATTTGAAATGATCAGATCATGTAGGGAGTTGATGCTATAAATCAATGAAAGGCAACAGAACTTGAAAACACAAAAGATATGAAGTACTTCTGCCTAATACTTCCCGCATAATATCTTATTTCTAAACTAGCTCATTACAATGTATTTTATTCTTAGAAATACTACAACATGGTGTAATAAAACTGGGAGATTTGCCCAAAGTGACGTTGAAGTTTGGAGAAAAGTAAAAAAATACTCTATGTGTACATATAACATAGTAGTCCTATCCTTAATAATCCTCTCTCTCCTTAATTCATATTCTTTACAGTCTGTATCTACTTTATGTTGATAACATTTAGAGCCATGTATTACAAATGAAGCAGAGGAGAAGCTTTACAAACATTCTTTCTCAGAGAAACTTTGACAGAATGCATAAAGAAAGTCATCTAATATTTTCTCTGTTGTTCCTAAGCAATATCATGATAAATAACCTCAAAATGATTCTACTAGGTAAGTTTTAAAAATATGAGAAAAAGTGAATTCTTAATAAGTATACAGACTTTATTAAACATTAGACAACTGTGTTTTCTCTCAAAATATATAATGCCCATTCATTCACAAAAATACAATATTGACATAAAGTATTTGAGACTATGACCAACATTCTATCTTCAAGCTAATACAAATAATTTATTTTTCAAGGTTTTCAGAATGCTTATAATATGAATGTTTCTTCATATTTTCAAAGTTTAACTTTTAAAAAATTTCCAGAATAGAAATTTATTATTTCATCAAAATATACAGGATTTTAAAATATTCAAAATTGTATTAACTAATTTTCTTAATATAGCCAGAATATGGTCCAGCGTGGTGGCTCACACCTATAATCCCAACAATGTAGGAGGCGAAAGTGAGAGAATTGCTTGAGCCCAGGGCTTCAAGACCAGCCTGGGCAACATGGTGAGACTTCTACTCTACAATAAATCAAGAAAAATTAGCCAGGCATGGTGGCACATGCCTATAGTTCCAGTACTCGGAAGGTCAAGGCCCTGCACTCCAACCTGGGCAACAGACCAACACTCTGACTTAAAACAACAACAACAACAAAAAATATATATATATATCCAGAATATGATTTTATCAATATTGCTCATTACAGAGCAAAATTAATGACAAATATTTAAATTTTATTGCACACAAATCAAGACATTTTCTACTTGTATGTTGTAACTTTTAAAACTTGTTATTAAAAGAAAAATGCTTCTTCAACTATAGTCATTTTTCTTTATTTCCATTTCTAATTTACAACTAATTTGATCTAGAGTATCTCAGTAAAGCACAATTAAGCAAACATATCCAATATATGTAAATTAAAACTAAATTTGTTTACTGATTTTTAAAATTGCATTTTTCTTTTTAAAAATTACATATCCATACAAAATGATTAAAATGATTAAAACATGTGACTTGTATGAAAAGATAACCAAAATGTTTTTTCTCTCTGTAAAAGAGTGTTATAAAATAGTAAGCTAGCCGGGCTCGGTGGCTCAGCCTGTAATCCCGCTCCTTTGGGAGGCTGAGGTGAGTGGATTGCCAGAGCCCGTGGGTTCGAGACCCGCCTGGGCAAGCGAGACCTCATCTCTACAATAAATCAAAAAATCAGCCGGGAGTGGTAGCGCGCGCCTGTAGTTCCAGCTACTTGGAAGGCTGAGGTGGAAGGATCACCGGAGCCCAGCAGGTCGAGGCTGCGGGAGCGGCCACTGCACTTCAGTCTGGGCGACAGAGTGAGACTCCAACTCAAAAACAAAACAAAACAAAACAAAATAGTAAGCTGTGTGATCAAGTTTTTATATATAATGATAACAATTATTAGAACCATTGACAATATTTTTGTATGAGAAGCATCTGATGGAAGAAACAATCTAATAGAAGTAGTTATCACTTTGGAATGAGAGTGTGATAGAAATGTAAGATAATTATATTTTCTAAGTCATTTAATTCTAATTTTTTATTTGCAGAAAAACTTTATTAAATATAAAATTAAGGGAATAAAGAAATAGCAAAAAGATAAATCATCTTATGCATCTATGTTTAATTAATTTCTTTAATCTCTAAATGTATTCTCTTTTATCTTTTTCTAAATACAACTACTAGAAAAAAATTCTACTTCTATAAAAGTGGATGGAAATTACTCCAGATAATATTTAGAAAAAATATTTTTATTTTGTGTTTTGTTATTTTCTGGAAAATCTTTTAAATATAAAGAAATTATTACTTATTCAAGTTTTAAATGCTATCAACTTAAACGTTGTTTATATGTTTATGAGCAGAAAATATTTTCATTTTTTAAAAATTTCATTATCCATATAGCTTAACAGGGCCCCAAAGTGCAATGATAATAGTCAAATGAATATGTTATCAGAGTGTATCAATATTTTATACCATGTATAGTATTTCATAGTTTAGAAAAAAATTAAAATATTTTTTTCTCTCTCTCTTTCTCTCTCTCTCTCAAACTAATGCCTTATTATTCTACCTGTTCTGTAACTTTCCTATAAATTCATGCTTTTTCTATGAAAACTCATCTACTTGACTGCTATTATATTTTCTGCAACATAACAAATGATGCATAGCTTATACAGTAAAGTTTTTAGTCTAACAAACCTTGTGGTAATGGAATAATTCTCTCTACTGCATTTCTAATAAATACACTTATTTATTTAAAATATTATTTTTAAAACTAAGTTGAAGATTATAAAAACTCCAAAGCTCTAAGATAAAACTTTTCTAAAGTTGAAAGAAGTCTGAAACATGACTAAATGTAACTTGTGGGTGAAATCACAAATTATTATAAATCTTTTTTAAATGAACAGAGGTATGGATTAAGAGACATCTGCTAATCTATAAATGTCCCAGTCATTTATATGTCTTTTTTTGTACACATGCATATTTTTGTTTGGATTTATTTGATTGTTAGAAAGATAAATATCCTGCACATTTTCAATTAATACTTCTGTGGTCTGGAAAATATGTGAATGTCAAGAATACCATATAAAATGTATATTTCCATTAAGTAAAATTATCAAAATTCAGGTTTTTAAGACAGAGCTTATTAGCAAAAAACTAAATAAAAAAGGAACTTTATCTTCCAATTTTCAGGGTTGGACATTGCATTTATATTTAATTAGTTGAATTGAGACAAGAATATATTCTTATATCAAAGAAGAATCTGACAAATAAAAGTTGAATAGCTTGACTCAAAATGAAGCAAAAGGGAAATAAGATTTTTTTAAATGACTATTACTATAGTTATATCTTTTTCATTTTTAAAACATATAATGAACATACAAAACAATGCAATGTTAACATGACTCATACCTAAGAACTTGTATGGACAAAAATCCCAGAATCTTTCAAATAGTTCTACAAATTAACCTACCAAATTATGCCAAAATTGCTTATGACAGACTTCCACTTTATAAATAGAACATCTGAAGTGCCTAATTTGAAATGACAAAATAACTACACTGGAGGAATTGAAATTTTTTTTTTGCAGTTTTACCGGTGGGCTCACAGGAAGTTACCCGACCTGATCATACCCTTTACAATCAAAATCAGGTAAGTTAACAATGGACAGGAAGCCTAATAAACTGTAGTTGCTAATTAAACATTAAAGTTAGGAATTGCTAAGAAGGCTAAAGTGGCCCTTGGTTCCAAAGGGAAGCAAATAAAAACATGTGGGAAAAAAAGTTCTATTTTGGCTATCAGAAATCTCTATCTGTGTCTTTTCATTTTTTATCCCACAGCTTTTTAGGGCGTTTAACTTTCTTTATTTCATAGCCTTATCACTCTAAGGCTAGCATATAGGAAAAAAATTCAGTGATTTTAACTAAAGTAAATAATTTATAAAAGTATTTTGTCCCTGTCTGACCTTCAAAATAAAAACGTAAGAAAAAAAAAAAAAACTAAGATGGAAGTTTAATCAAGGACTTTAAGGTCCATTACTTATTATCTTCACATTTCACTGTTAAGTCTCCTGAATGGATTTATCAGAAAGGTTTAAAGACACGATGGAACACACAATTTACAGGTAAAATTGAACCTATCTTTTTATGTATTTTGCAAAATAATATCCTTATTACATATCGATGATAAAATTTTTATGTGGTTATTCAATATGCCTAACATTATGTTAAGGAATCAGAATGCTCAATATTAAGATCAAGAGATGACCTTTCTATTCAATGCATTCTCAACCTAAATCTCAGTATGCTGTCTTGTAGAAATGAAAAAGGATTTCACGATTTATATGCAAATTAAAAAGACATAAATACTAAAAATGACTTTGAAAATGAAATACAAAAAGCAATTGAAAAACATAAAACACTTGAGTTCCAGAATTCATATAAAACTAAAATAATTAGTACATTGTAGTATTGTCATAAAGATAGGTAAATAGAACAACAGATAACACTATAGAGTCCATAGCTCACATATATATGGGATAATAATTTTTGAAAAGAGAAAAGGTTATTTAATATGTAACACATAATTTTTAAAATAAGGCTGGAAAATTTAGACAACCACTGGTGGAAATATTAACCTTGACTCTTAGATTATGTAAAACATCAACAGCAAAACAAACAAAGCCTGAAATGGATCACAAACCTATGGATAAAAATTAAATTGTACAACTCGAAAGAAAAATTGAGCAATTTTAAGTTTGTCAAAGATTTTTAAATGGAATACAAATAAACAAGGTATTAAATATGTAACAAAAGAATGACATTTAAATTGAGAATTTCACTCATAAAATACATTATTCTAAAAGTGAGCAAGCAAAATACAAACAGGAATTAAATATTCACAAAACAATATCTGACAAAAAATCTTTTATCTAAAAAAGGCAAAAACACTAATAAATTCATATTAAGAAGACAAAATTCAGTTAGAAAACAATGGGAAATGTAAATAAATATTTGGCCAAAGAAGTTTAGACATGACAAATAGGTACATAAAAATATCACAATATCATTAATCATTAGGGAAATGCAAATACAAAACAAAAATGAGATACCACTAACTACTTTATGGGTTAAATTTTGAAAAAAATAAATAAGAAAAAATCCAAAATGAGTAAATGGGAAGGAAGAAAGGAAGGAAGGGAGGGAGGGAGGGAGGAAATAAAGAAGAAAGGGAGAAAGAAAGAAGAGAGAAAGGAAAGAAGAAAGAAAAAAGAATGAAGGGAGATAGCAGGAAGAGAGAAGGAAGGAAAACAAGAGGAAAGAAGGAAGAAAGGGAAGAAGAAAACAAGAAAACAAGAAAAAGAAAGGGAGAAAGAAAAAAGGAAGGAAGTAAGGAAGGAAGGAAAGAGAAAGAAAGAAAGAAAACCCAAGTACTAGGAGGATGTGGAGTAATTGAATCTTTCATACACCACTGGTGAGAATATAAAATAGATATAACCACTGTGCAAAACAAAACATGCACCTTTCATATCTACTTACACTGCTTTATGGTGTTTACCCATGATAAATAAAATCATATGTCCACATAATTTCTGTACATATTGATTTATATCAGTTTTATTTTTAACCACCAAAAAAACTGTGAATGAATAAACAAATTGTGGCATACTCATAAAATGGCAAACTGTATAGTAATTTAGAAAAACTGTTGAAATTGCAACAACATGGATAAATATTTAAATAATTGTACTGAGTAAAAGACACTGGAAAAAGGGGATTCTATAATGTATAAATGAATTTATATAAAATTATAGAAAATATGAATAATCAATAGTGACGATGCTAATAAGTTACTATCTGTGGGCACTGAATAGAGTGAATGAATAGTAGTTGAAAAAGAAGCTCAAGGCAACTTTGGTTGGAGTTTCTATATTCAATTATGCTGATGATTTCAGAATTGCATATACATGTAAACATCTCTTAAAATGTATACTTTAAATATGCAGTTTAGTTTATTGTACCCAATTAAATTTGTAGAAAAAAGTTAGGAAAAGTATCCATTTTAATTTATATTACTAAATTATTATATCAAAAGCATATCTAAAATATCAGTTATGAGAATTTATGTGTGTCAAATATATTTTACTTGTAATCAGAGTGACATTTGAAAGGACTAGGCAAATTATTAGTTCGTTTAACATTTTTTCTTGGCTAATTTTACGCATATTTCTTCTTTTGTATTATCCAATCACAATCATTTATTTTCTGCCTTTTAAGGTATCTTGTTATTTCATATCATTTATATATCATAATGTGTTACTTAGAGGGACTATTAATCCTTTGTCTATCTAATATTTTTAATGGTTCTAATTTTATCTGCCTCTTATCTTATAGTGTTAAATATTTTGAATTGTCAATATGCTAGTCTTCTTAAAATGACTTAAATTTTTGTATTATGACTTCTTTCATTGAGAACATTCTTAAAAAAAACTGTATTAATTCCTGTGTGATAGTGTGCAAAAATAGCTTCCAGAAATTCTTTCCATCTCTATATGCATGTCACTACTTACATCAAAAAGTAGTCTCTCTCTAATCTTTGGTTTGTCTCACGACTCCCTTTGACAAATGGAGTGCAGCAGAAGTGATGTTATAAAACTTTCAAACCTGGATCTAGTATGTATCATTGGCTCTGTTAAAACTAGAAAAACAGGGCAAGGTGTGGTGGTTCATGCTTTGTATTCCAGCATTTTGGGAAGTGGAGGTGGGAGGATAGCCTGAGCTCAGGGTTTCAAGATCAGCCTGGGCAACCTCCTGAGACCTTGTCTCTACAATACACCAAAAATTTACCCAGGCATTGTAGTATGTACCTGTGGTTTCAGGTACTTGGAAGGCTGAGGTGGAAGGCAGTTTGAGACTGTGGTGACCATGAGTGTGCCACTGCACTCCAACCTGGGTGAGAGAGTGAGACTTCAACTTAAACACACACACACACACACACACACACACACACACACACACACAAAACCCCTTGAAAAACAGAAAATTATTTTGGAGACTGGAGAAAGGGAGAACGCTTATGAATTAGTGGGATGGTTATTAAAACTATCAGAGATAGAGAATACAGAATGTACTTAACAAGCTTATCAATTTGGGCAAGATAAATTTCTGGTCAAAAATAATAAACTGCAAATTAGGCTTTTGAACCTACATGTGATAAAGTATCAGAATATAACTGAACTAAGGAAGGCTGTCTCTAATTACCAAGCAGAATTTATGGAAAGTGGAATGTATTCAGTTGGAAAATAAAATTCAATTTCATCTGCGAGCAAATGTTTCTCAACTAAGAATGGTCATAAGGAAAAGATGAAATCAGAGGGCTGCTAGTAAAATATGATCTCAGGAGGATCAAATATAGAATGTTGCTTTAAGATGGCCTAGATTTCTTTGTAAAATTGAATATGATTCCCATCAGGCCCTATTAACTAGGCACAAGGGCATGTAAAAAATTTAAAATTTTGTTGGATAACACTGATTCACAGTTAAAGTATAAAGAAAACTTTTTTCACTGTGATTATATATTTTATATATATATTATGGCTACATAATAGAGATTTTATAATTTGATACACTAGAAGCCCACAACATTTTTAAGACAGCAGTATCTACTCGAAATAAAAATGGCATGTATAATTCAAAATAAAAAGAGGTCTCTAAGTCCTCAATTTCTAATGAGAAGGAAACAGACTGAAAGCAAATCAACTACAAATTGATTTTTCAAGGAGAAGGAAGCATGAACCTAGAGCACAGAGGTGAAGATGAGAGTTATGGAGCACCACTCCCAGAGAGAATAATTAGATCTTAATCAAGATATATAGTACCCTTAAAGTAATATTTCTTGCTCATAAATATCCCTGTAAGCAGGTACATGTCTGGATTTTAGAAATGCAAACCACAAGTTTTAGCCATGTTTCTTTAATTTTTCCTCTTTTGAATAGAAGTGACTATTTCAGATTCTCTGTCCTTATTGAATCATTTTACTTTTAGTGAATCAGTTTAGTTTTGGAAGCAGATGAGTTCTAGTTTGGTTTCAGAATCCATTTACCCTTGCTTTGAATTTGAACTGGAGCTATTGCTTGTATCAGGTGATAGATTGTGACAGTGATCATATCCAATATTTTTCAACTTCCAAGTCTGCATCTTCAGAAATTGCTTTCACTTTCTGTATCTTAGTGATTGAAAGACCTTCATAGAGAGAGCTCTGAGAGATTAGAGGCCAACCCTATTTGCGCTCCCAGATAATTCAACTACATGAATAATGTTAGCTAAACCAGCATCAACTAGTCAATACATAAAATTGTTAAAAGTAATATAACCATTGCTATTTTAAATTTTAAAATGCAGTTGTGCTTTTACTACATAGTAATTAATAACTAAAACAACTAAAAGCACAAAAAATTTATTTCTCTCTTTTGTTTCCAGAATTGTTAGTATTTTTTAATTACTTTCTTTTTTTGTCTTCTTGTTTTCATTCTTTTATCTTTCTCCCATTCTCTTTTTTCTTTCTTTTCTTCCTTATTTCTTCTTTTTCTCCTCTTTTTTCTTCCATTTTTACTTTGTAATGTTTTTGAAGCTTCACGGTCATATTCCTGAAATGATATTGACTTCAAAAGGAGAATTTTAAAACATATACACTTATATATGTATATTGACTCCCTAGTTGATTCAATTTCAGTCAAGTTCTTTAGAACTTTCTTCTTAATTAGGCTTCTACTTGACCAGACAATTTTGGTGTGCAGAGCGTATTTTTAGCAAAGAATGTTGTTAAGCCAGTGTAGCAAGAATGTTCCACCTTTAATATCTGATCAAATTCATCCTTTTATTCTTGGTAGCGCAGTCCTTATCATTTCTTTAGCAATAATCTTCTTAAACCAGTTTAGCAAGTGTTCCCCTACACTTGATATCTAATCAATTTTTTCTTTGTAAATTTTTATTCCACTGATGTTCGCATTTTTAGCTTTGGCTGTAAATCCCCAACTGTCTCTGTTTTATTTAGAGTTGAATTATATCGCTTACTCTTATGTAATAGTCTTGGTCCTGTTGCAATAGGCTAGAATTAAGTCTCCCTTGCACTGGAGATCATCATACTTAATGAAGCATCACAAAAACAAAGAACTGAATACCGCATGTTCTCACTCATAAGTGGACCCTGAACAGTAGTCACACTAGCACAAGGGTGGATTTGAAATGGTGATCCCACTGCTAAGAGAGGAAAGGAGGAGGGTGAGGGACATGTGACAACACAAAGGTTGCCTGGTCTACTACCATGGGGTGTGAGGTCCAGTTAAAAGCCCAAAGTTCACCTATATGTAGCTTACTTACATAATTAATTCTCCCTTATACCCCACAGCGCTAAAATAAATTAATTAATTTAAAAAATCTTCCTTGCTGTTTTCAATATGCATCCAGTGCCATATATATGCCAAATATGTATATATACAAATCTGTATAAAATTCTACAATTTTTAGGTCCTTATTTGTATAAATTAGCATCAGGAGTTTTGATTCATTTTAGATTTATTAATCCTATTTTAATAATTCTATGAATTTCATAGAAGTTAAAAAATATATATGTATTTGTTTATTTCAAATTCTCTATGTTAAGATTTCCAAAGGTAATTAGTTATAGACTAATGGTCTAATTTAACCTTGTAATTCCCCTTCTCTTTCTTCTCTTTCTTTCTCTCACTGTGTGTGTGTGTGTGTGCATGTGTGTGTGTGTATACATATATATGTATATATAAATATATATTATATATAGTGGGTGAGTGCATTTTTAAATAATAAATGACATTTTAATTTTTATTTGTATATTATTCATTAAATTATTTATGGCAAAGATGCCTTCTATTGCAATAAACCAGTCTTACATAATTTTTTTAATGCTTCTTCCTTGTTATGGCCTAAAGTATATTGTTCATATTTTCATATATTCAGCAAAATTTTTAAAAAGTGTGCAAAATTTCTTTTTTTTATTATGGTATTATGGGGTACAGTTAGGGGTTAGGCATACAAAAATGCTTCGTTCAGCCACCCTTGATGATAAGAGGTGTCTCCCCATCCCCAGACAGATATTTACCACCATTAATCCCATCGCCCTCCCCACCCCATAGTTTCCCACCACTGTCAGTCATTTTCTTGTGGTAGTACGTTAGATGATCAAGGTCTACTATATGAGTGAGAACATGTGATACTTAGTTTTTTGTTTCTGTGAGAGGTCACTCAGTATTATGGA
>CAUYQG010291556.1:0-29066 GCA_963574415.1 Tarsius wallacei
GGCTGCAGTGGCCGGGAGCGGCCACTGCACTCCAGTCTGGGCAACAGAGTGAGACTCCAACTCAAAAAAAAAAAAAAAGTAATAATACAACCTACTGGAATTATTAAATAGAAATACTTATTTCAAAAGTTCTAATTCATAGCATGCTGCAGAAAAAAACTCTGATTAATCCAGACTTCGTTTAGCTAAAATTAGATATATAGTTTTTAACCAAGAAAGAAAAAATATGTAAGAAAATCCAAGCTAAAAAAAGAAAGGCTAGTTAGCTTCCTAGATTTAACTTCGGGTAATGTTCACTGAAACCCAACTTCTGCCATTACATCTGCAGAATGACTCTGTGATAGCACATATAAAACAATAGTCCAGAGGCATTTCAGGGTTTTTTTAAATTTTTTTTTTTTTGTCAGTGTCTCAACTCGGTCACCTAGGCTGGAGTGCAGTGGCATGCTCAAGGCCTCTACAGCATCTACCTGCTGGGCTCGGGGGATGCCTCCACCTCAGTTTTCCAAGTAGCAGAAAGTACAGGTGTGCAATACCACACCCAGTTAATTTTTTTATATATTGTACAGACAAGGCCTCACCAAGTTGTCCAGGCTGGTCTCAAGCCCCTGGGCTCAGGAAATCCTCACTCCTTGGCCTCCCAAAGAGTTGAGATTACAGGCGTGCGCCACCAGCATTTCAGTTTTTATCAAACACAGCTTGACTTTGACCATAATATTTTATGAGGATACCAATGCTTATTAAAAAAATCCAGATTATTAAGTCAAAAACGAAGGATGATCAAGTCAATTTTTATTTTAACAGAAAAGAAAATAAGTTAACAATAACTCTGGTAGTTCAAATGTTACTATTAATACTATCTAACTTTTAGTATATGCTCTGTAATATCAAAATATGATTACAGTATAATAGTATTACAATCAGAGATGATACTGAAGCACCTGTAAAACTTACAAGCAATCCCACATTGTAACAGATTCTCCATGTTAGCTGTTTTAGCTGCTTTAACCTAAAAGTGACCCTCTACATAGCTTTCCAGTAGTCAGAGGCTGTAATTTTCCATAACTAACAGCCTACACTCTTGGTTTCTCCCAATTATTAGAAACTCCCTAACCACAAGTTCCACATTTATTTGTATACATTTGCACATTTTGCTTTTTGATTTTAATGGCTCATATGGTCATGCTTTATGCCGTGTAACTTAATGTACCTTATGTTTGCACCCCATGCTATGTAGCCTATTCAGCAGTTTTTTGCCTTTATAAACCCTCTCCCTGCTTCATTTGGGGATGAGAGTTTTTGGAGGCATAAGCCCCTTCTTGGTCGCCAGCTCATTAAAGGACTCATAATTTGACTTTGTGTATTGGCAACATTTTCCTCGCACTATGGACTCAATATTTGGAGGGCCCAGCGAGATTTAATCACCAACCTCAGGAGGTGGCCTTGCTCTAGCTCTCCCCGACTGGGTGGAGGAGTTATAGGCAAGGCACTCCCTGAGTCGTTCAGGGCCCCGTAACCTCTCATCTGGCTTGGAGGGAGAAGGAACGACTGCTAATTCTCTCCCGCCTCAAAAGAACCTGAGTCTGTCTGCAATGTCCTGGGAGGTACATTTATGTTTTGTTTTGTTTTGTTTTGATCTGTTTTGGAACTCTGTTGAGGAGGATGGACCCAAGGCATTGGTAGAGCAAGAGTCTCTGATGAGTATTTGAATTCTATTTGGGTACCCGCTTTAATTTCTGATTGCTTATGGCAGTTTAATTTCTTATCATCCTTAACCCTCTTCTTTCCTTTGCATTTTTGCTGTGCAGTTTGCTACTAGGCTTGCTTCTGCTGCACTTTTTGGTCATCAGGTCAGAAACTTGTTCTGCCTTCTGTGATTTTTGACAACATGGGACGTGGGTTTCAGAGTCACCCAAATCTTTACATACCTTGGAGTGTATGATAAGAAACTTTTCTGTTGGATTCGCAGATGATTATGGAATGTGTCTTTCAAAGGGCAAACTCTGGACCCTCTGTCAAATTGACTGGCCTTTGTTAAATGATGAATGGCCTTCTGAGGTATCTCTAGATGAACAATTCACTCAAGCTGTCTGGAGGATTGTCGCTGGGGAGAAGGGGCCCCCATACCCAGATCAGTTTCCTTGTATTGACCAATGGTTAAGCCTGGTCAGACACCCCCCTCCTTGGGTTAAGACGTGTGCCTTGGGAAAGGGGACAGGGCCAGGGACCCAGTCAGATCTTGGTTACTAAGTCTCTTGGTAGACTAGGCAATGACAATCCTCCACAGCCAAAACCCCTAAATCCTAAGAAGACAGCTCCAGCTTCTCCTTTATACCCTGTTCTTCCTTCATCCACAAAGGACCTGCTTGAGAGCTGGTCATCATCACCTGTAACCCACTACCGCCTGGTCCTCTATCTTCTCCTACTGTCACCTCTTCCACCTCTACTACTGAGAAAGCTGAGGGGAATTGACATGTACCCCCTACTGTCGTTACTTCTTCCACTTCTCTGGTACATGGATCCCCACCTTTGGCAACTTATCTCCTGTCTCGGACTGACCCATCACCACTTTTACCTCTTCGAGAGGTTCTGTCGGATCAAGGTGCTTGACTTTTCTTGATTTACACACCTTTCTCCACCTCAGATTTGTACAATTAAAAACATCAAAATTCGACATTTTCTGATAAGCCGCAGGCTGTGATTTCCTTAATGAAGTCAGTTATGCGGACCCATTGCCCTACTTGGGACAATTGTCAACAACTTCTCCTGACTCTTTTTACCTCTGAAGATTGAGAGCGAATCAGGGCTGATGCTAGAAAACCTTTCCTGGCATCAGCTGCTGGTACAGAGGAGGAAAACCAAGAAATGCTAGATGAGGTTTTCACTGCATCCCATCCCCAACACTTCAGCAGGGTCCTGGGACTTGGAGACTTATCACCGGACTGTATTAGCTGACTTGAAGGGGGCAGCCTGAAAAATCTATTAATCTTTCTAAATCTACCAAAATCATGCAGGGTCCCGAGGAGTCACCAGAGGCATTCCTTGAGCATCTTCAGGAAACCTTCCGTATTTATACCCCATTTGACCCCTTGGCACCCGAAAATGCTCAGGCTATCAATTTGGCTTTTGTAACTCAGGCAGCTCCTGACATCCAGAGAAAGTTAAAGAAACTTGAAGGTTTTGTAGGTATGAATATTTCTCAGCTACTTGAAGTAGCCCAAAAGGTTTTCAATAACTGTGATGTTGAAAAACAAAAACAAGCCAGGCTTGGTGGCTCAGTCTGTAATCCCAGTACTTTGGGAGGCTGAGGTGAGTGGATTGCCTGAGCCCGCGGGTTCGAGACCCGCCTGGGCAACTTGGCGAGATCTCATCTCTACAATAAATCAAAAAAATTAGCTGGGTGTGGTAGCGCATGCCTGTAGTTCCAACTACTTGGAAGGCTGAGGCGGAAGGATCACCAGAGCCTAGCAGGTAGAGGTTGCAGTGGCCGGGAGCAGTCACTGCACTCCAGTCTGGGTGACAGAGTGAGACTCCAACTCAAAAAAAACCAAAAAACAAAAAAACAAAAACAGACAGATCGGAAATTAAACAAAGTAACAAAGCGACAAACCAAAATATTGGTTGCTGCCATCCAGGCTTCCCAGCCTGGATCAAAGCCGGCATGGAAGCAAAAGGGAAAAACCAAGAAGGGGCAAAAGGAAATGAGACACATCCAGCTGGCCAAAAATCAATGTGCATATTACAAGGAATTAGGTCACTGGGTGAAGGATTGCCTTTGTCACCCAAAGACAGAGGATCCTAAGTCAGTGCTGGTATTGCCATCTACTGGAGAAACAGAAAATGATTCAGACTGAGGAGGCCAGGGCTCTTTCTCCTTTGGTCCCCAAGGGTCCATGGTAACCACTGCTGTCAGGGGCTACCCAGTCCAACTCTTAGTAAACACTGGGGCAGAACTATCAGTCTTAAAGTCACCATTAGGACCTATGTCCAGCAAACAAATTTCTGTTCAAGGAACAACAGGAGCAATCACAAACTGCAGGTTTACCTCCGACCGGATGGTAAACTTAGGTCAAAACGGGTTACCCACTCGTTTCTGATAGCACCTGACTGCCCATACCCCTTCATGGGCCGATACTTGCTCCGGAAACTAAGAGTGACTATTGTGTTTTCACCCGATGAAACTAAGATATATATTCCTACTGGCACTGCCTACCAAATGTTATTAACTGTTCCACAGTCTGAAAAATACTTGTTAACCTCTTCTAAGTCTCCTCCTGAGAATGTCTCGCCAAGTTTACTTCTACAGTCACAGCAAGAATTTTCTTCAGGCTGGGCAGAGACCAACCCACAAGGACTGGTGAAACATCACCCTCTGGCTGTGGTGAGTCTGTTAGCATCTCCCACTCCTGTTCACATTTGTCAATTCCCTATGAGTTTATAGGCTCAAAAGGAAATTGCTCCCCATATCCAGAGACTTTTAGCTGCCGGTATTCTGACTCCCTGTCAATCTGCTTGGAATACTCCATTCCTGCCAGTTAAAAAGCCAGAAACTTCTGATTACTGGCAGGTTCATGACTTAAGAGAGGTCAACAAGTAGGTTGAAACAATCCATCCTACTTTTCCCAACCCATACACATTACTCAGCCTGCTTCCTCGACAACACCAGGTGTATACTGTACTGGATTTAAAAGATGCTTTCTTCTCCATTCCTCTGTCCCCTATAAGTCAACCCATTTTTGCCTTTGAATGGACAGATCCTGACTCGGGAGATACTAGTCAACTAACTTGGACTTGGTTGCACAGGGATTCAAGAACTCACCGAATATTTTGGGGGAAACCTTACAACAAGATTTGTCAGAGTTCCGTGCCTCACACCCTGAATATATTCTACTCCAGTATGTAGATGATCTCCTGCTTGCAGCTGCAAACTTGCACACTTGTTTAAGATGTACTAAGACTTTGTTATAGCTCCTCCAAGACATAGGCTACTGTGTGTCAGCAAAAAAGGCACAGCTCTGCTCAACTGAAGTTTCCTATTTGGGCTATTGGCTAAAAGAAGGTAAGCAAGCTCTTACGTCATCCCGGAAAGAAGCCATCCTTTGGATTTCCACACGGATGACAAAGAAGTAGGTATGGGAGTTTCTGGGGGCAGCGGGATATTGCTTGTTGTGGATCCCAGGATTTGCTGAAATTGCCAAGCCACTATACACTGCTACTGCCGGGAACCAGCCCTTGCAATGGACTGCTACCGAAGAACAAGCACTTCAACAGTGAAAGATGGCTCTTACCCAGGCCCCGGTCTTAGCCCTTCTAGGTGTTACTAAGCCTTTCATTCACAAACAGCAGGGAATTGCAAAAGGGGTCCTTACCCAGACTCTAGGACTCTGGAGGCAGCCAGTGTCCTATTTGTCAAAAAGATTAGACTCAGTGGCCTCTGGTTGGCACTCTTGCATCTGGGCCATTGCCACTATTGCAATATTAATCAAGAAAGCTGATAAACTAACCTTTGGCCAAAGTTTGGCTCTGACTGTTCCCAATACTATTGAAACTCTGCTCTGGGGAGCCTCTGGTTGTTGGTTGTCAAACACCCATATCACCCAATATCAGAGCCTTTTACTAGATCAACCTAGACTAACATTCTCTCCTACTCAATGCCTCAACCCAGCCACCCTGCTCCCCAATAATAATCCTGAAATTCCAATACATGACTGTGAAGACATGATGGACATCTCTCCAGCCAGCCGCCCTGATCTTCAAGACACCCCCTGTAGCCAGGCTGATGCCATCCTGCTCATGGATGGCAGCAGTCTGGTAATAGGGGGTATCCACAAGACTGGCGCTGCAGTGACCACAGTTTATAATGTGATCTGGTCACAATCTACCCAACGGCACGTCAGCTCAAAAGGCTAGTTAATTGCCTTAACTCAGGCCCTATGATGGGGAGCAGGGAAACGAATAAACATCTTCACCAACAGCCAATATGCCTTTGCTAGACTTCACGTCCATGCCATGATCTACAAGTAATGAGGACTTCTTACTGCAGCGGGTAAGACTATGAAAGACTATGAAAAACAGGGAAGAAATCCTAGTTCTTTTAGTGGCTATATGACTTCCCAAAAAGGTAGCTGTCATTTACTGCAAAGGACACCCAAAATCAGACACTCCAGAGGCACTTGGAAACCACCTGGAGGATCAGGCAACTTAGGAGGCTGCAGAACTTCCAGTTGAACCTCTAAATATTTTGCTAACTGAGACTTTTTCAGTCCCTTCTCTTCCACAGCCCACTTACACTAAAGAAGAGGAAAGGCAAACGAGCCGGATGGGAGCTCATAAAGATCCCACTGAATGGTGGGTTAAGGACTCCAAAATTATCCTGCCTGAAACTCTTGGATACAATCTGGTAAAACAACAACATTCTGCCTCCCATTTGGGTAGCACCAAAATGACTGAACTGTTAAGTCATTTTTTCCATATCAAAGACTTAAGGTGTATGGCTGAAAAAACAGTTGCAAGATGCCCTGCTTGTATTTAGGTCAATACAAAGCAAGGTCCGAAGCCTACTATCAGTATCAGGGCTCGAGGATTGAGCCCTGGAGAAAAATGGGAGGTGGACTGCACAGAGATACAACCTCCCTATGCAGGGTGCAACTATCTACTGGCGTTTGTAGATACTTTTTCTGAATGGGTAAGCTTTTGCTACTAAAAATAAAACTGCACTTACGATTACAAGATTTTTATTAAATAAAATCATTCCTAGGTTTGGGTTCCCTCTCTCTATTGGCTCTGATAATGGTCCAGCCTTCATCTCATCCATAGTCCAACTGGTCAGCAAAGCACTAAACATCAATTGAAAATTGCATTGTGCTTACCAACCACAAAGCTCTGGACAGGTTGAGCACATGAACTGGACTTTAAAATCTACTTTGACTAAATTAACAATAAAAACCTGTTTTAAAAAATGGGTAAATCTCTTGCCTCTGGCTCTTATTCGGGCCCAGTACACCCCCTATAAGGCTGGATTTACTCCGTATGAAGTTATGTTTGGTAAACCTCCTCCCTTGTTGCCCTGGTTATGAAATCCTATTCTTGAAGAAATTACTAATCAATCTCTGTTAAAGTACCTTCAGTCCTTCCAACAGGTCCAGGCTACTGTCCAATCCAACATCCATGCCGTTCTGCCTACCCCACTGTCCACACCATACCATTCATTCCAGCCTGGAGACCTGGTATATGTCAAAAAGTTCCAGAAAGAAGGACTGGCCCCAGTCTGGAAAGAACCCTACATTGTCATCCTCATCATCCCAATGGTACTCAAGGTTGACGGGATTCTGGCTTGGATTCACTACTCGCAGGTCAAGAAAACCAGGTTCGAAGACCTTGACGACAACACACCACACTCGAATCTTTGGACTGTACAAAAGAACCCTAATAACCCTCTCAAAATCACGTCCTGATCTGAACAAAGATAAACAACCAACCCCAGAACTAGTCACCATAAGCTAAGACTTTCTCATTCTTGGTTTGGTGTTATCTCATAGTCTGTTTTCCCTCTTTCATAATAGCTTACTGTACAGTCTTCACCTTCTCTTTGACCTCTTTTACATCAGGAAAGGTTTTAGCTATCCCAAATTGGACCCATGGTTTAGCTCCAGTCCAATTAAGGTAAACCTTTCCGACCTAGTAAACATAGAAATAAAATATCTAGATGTAAATTTGTCTGGAATAATCAACTTAGCACCTGCACAAAATGTTTACAATATTGAATTTTGTACAGACTGGGTAACTCCTTATTATATAAGAAACGTAGATTTTTACCTTTGCTCCAGTAATCCTATTGACCAGCAATGTAATCAGGTTGTCCACTTCTGTCCACACTGGAAATGTGTCACTATTGCAGTTTACAGTGGGAGACCTAATGACACATCTCAAATCACCGTTTGACCAACAGCTGGCCTAGAGCCATCTACATACATAAAGGTTACTGATCTTCTCCATTATTCTTGGAGAACAGGTACTACCTGGGAAATACGACTCTGCATGGATGGCTATAACCATGGCAACCTTATTTACTATCCAACAGGCCATTGGCGGACCTATAAAATCCTGTGTTTGGTTACTACCAGACTTGACCTCAGCCTCTGCCTTCTGCTAAACTAACTGGTACCCAAGGCTTACCTCAAGAGCTCCCAAGGTCACCTCGACCATTTTCAAACCTAGGTCAGATCCTCCCAGTCTTTTTCCCATGTTAACTCACCTGTATCGTGTGCTTAATGACACCTGGCCACAATTAGCTGCAGATTGTTGGCTCTGCTTAAAATCAAGCCCTCCTTATTATGTAGGCCTAGGGGTCAATACTCCTGTTGTCAGCAGCACTGACAAAACTATATGTTCCTCTCCAAAAACAGTTCCTGTTACTATAGGAGATGTAACTGGAACTGCCTCATGTCTTAAAACTCCAGATTTCAACTTAACGGCTGCTCCACTTTTTAATATTTGCAATATGTCTCTTGTTATAACTGTAAATAAATCTATGGCCTCTGCAGCCCCTGCCAATACTTGGTTTACTTGCCCTACCGGTCTTACAACTTGTGTTACCACTGAAATGTTAAGCAATAAGTCTATTTTATGTATTACTGTCTATCTACTTCCCCAGATATATGCTTATAGTGGTTCTGAAGGAAACCTCTTATTTAATCCTCCTGGTCTTCTGGCAACTCGTTGGAAATGTGCCGCACCTTTACTAGTACCTGCTTTAATCAGGTTGAGTGTAGCTGAAACAACTGCACTCAGCACCACTGACTTGGTCTGCAGAAAATTAGGACTAACTAACTTCATACAAGACATTAATTCTGACTTAAATTACATGCAATCAGTCATAGATCAAGTCCATGACCAGGTGTACTCTCTAGCAGAGGTTGTCCTCCAGAATCATAGGGGCTTGGACTTTCTATTCCTATCTCAAGGAGGGCTATGTGTTGCTCTTGAAAAAACTTGTGTTTTTATGCAAACAAATCAGGAATCACTAAAGATACCCTCCAGAAGGTCCAAGAAACATAGACAGACGTCAAAAAGACTTGGACAGTAACAACTCCTTGTTTGAATCTATGTTTGATTGGAAAACCCTTGGCTAACAACTCTTATCACCAGTCTAGCTGGCCCTATAATCCTCCTCCTCCTAAATTTGCTTATAGGGCCTTATCTAATCAATTGGCTTATTCAATTTGTTAAACAATGAATTACTTCTGTAAAACTCATGTATGCTGAAACTTATGACCCTTTGCCCATGATTCACAAGTCAATGGTTTGACTCATGAACAAGAAAAAGGGGAGAATGAAGTACCTGAAAAACTTATAAGCGACCCCAAATAACAGATTCCCCATATTAGCTGTTTTAGCTGGTTTAACCTAAAAATGACTCCCTATATAGCTTTCCAGTAATCAGAGGTTGGAATTTTCCATAATTAAGAGCCTACACCCTTGGTTTCCCCAATTATTAGAAACTCCCTAATCACAAGTGCCACATTTATTTGCTATACGTTTGCACAATTTGCTTTTTGCTTTTTTTTTTTTTTGCGTTGGAGTCTCACTCTGTCACCCAGACTGGAGTGCAGTGGCCTTCCCAGCCACTGCAGCCTCGACTTGCTGAGCTCCAGCAGTCCTTTCGCCTCAGCCTTCCAAGTAGCCAGAACTACAGGCGCACGCTACCACACCTGGCTAATTTTTTTGATTTACTGTAGAGATGAGGTCTCACCAAGTTGCCCAGGCAGGTCTTGAACCTGCGGGCTCAGGCAACTCACTCACCTTGGCATCCCAAAGCGTGGGATTACAGGCTGAGCCACCGAGCCTGGCCTGCTTTTTGATTTTAATGGTTTATATGTTCATGCTTTATGCCATGCAACTTAATGTACCTTATATTTGCACCCCATGCTTTGTAGCCTATTCAGCAGTTGTTGCCTTTATAAACCCTCTCCTTGCTTCATTCAGGGCCGAGAGTTTTGGGGGGCATAAGCCCCTTCTTGGTTGCCAGCTCATTAAAGGATTTACAATCTGACTCTGCATGTCGGCAACATTTTTCTTGCACTCCAGACACAACAATATCAATCAGTGTGACAGAGAGAGTATGATGATCACTTATTTGCAGAGACTTCACAACCAGTAAATATTAGATCCATCATTGACATTCAGGACTTTTTTCACTAAACCATGCTTACATATCAAATTCAGAAGGAAGTTCTATCACCCTGTCTAATATAGCTTTCTTTTAATTATAATCCCTCCAAATAATCAGCATTTCCTTCATAGTATGTATCATTATCTGTGTATTATTATTTATGTATAACTAGAAACTGCACATAAATTTGGCACTATGCCTTCTCGGTTCTCTGCTTTAGTATCTGGAAGTATCTCTCTTTTTTTCTCTTCCTTCCTTCTTTCATTCCTTTCTTCTTTCCTTTCTTCCTTCCATCCTTTCTTTTTTTCAATGCTCTTTATTTTCCTTTTATTCTTTTTAAATGAGCAACCTAGTTTATGTCTATACACAACATAATTGGTTTCCACAACTTAAATCATGAGAAGATACTTGTACATTTGGGGCGTACTAAAGGAGATGCTGTGATTGTATCTGTTGATCATTGTCAGAAGTTGTGAAGAGTCAGAAATATGACCCTGTTTTTAAGCTCACAGTTCAGCATGGCACTGTTTCATAGATGTTGACAGAAGCCACAACACTCCTGGACCAGGAACAAAGCATTTTGTTATTCATAATACAATGGAAAGCAGAGCTTAAAGTTCACATTGGTTTTTTTTTGTACCTCACAGGTATTCAGATATTTATAAATAAATCATCTTAGTAATATACACTTCCAAAATTAATGTTGGTAAAATGCTTTGTAGATGAAAAGTTGCTGATTATCACTGTGCTGAAGGTCAGAATTTTTAACCCCTGTGGTGATGATTTAAACAAACACATGGAAAAAGAAACCAGCTTCAAGCCGGGCTCGGTGGCTCAGCCTGTAATCCCGTGCCTTTGGGAGGCTGAGGTGAGTGGATTGCCTGAGCCCGTGGGTTCGAGACCCGCCTGGGCAAGCAAGACCTCATCTCTACAATAAATCAAAAAATCAGCTGGGCGTGGTAGCGTGCGCCTATAGTTCCAGCTACTTGGAAGGCAGAGGCAGAAGGATCGCCGGAGCCCAGCAAGTCGAGGCTGCAGTGGCCGAGAGCGGCCACTGCACTCCAGTCTGGGCGACAGAGTGAGACTCCAACTCAAAAAAAAAAAGAAACCAGCTTCAAACAAACTTCATGTGATCAAAGTACATAAGAACAGGATTACAATCAGGGAATATATTGACCACTTGTGAATTGAAATAAATACTTAAAATATTAGTAATATCTGTTCAATAGTACAACCAAAATAAAAATTCCCAGTATGATATTTGTCATACAAACTTGCCAGTTAGAGTAAAAGGAAAGAAAAAGTAATTGTAAGTAAGAAGCTTGTCCAATTGATAGTGCAGATATTTATGGACACAAATTGCATCACAGCAAGCTTGGAGTATACTTTGGAAATACTGTATCAAAGTGAAAATAAGTATTTTTTAAGAGATTAAGGTTTCCCTACATTAAAGATTTTATTTATTGAAGAAAAAGAATAGTTTCATTAATGAACATATGATAATGAATGAATTCAATAAAATGCTTTTAAAACTAAGAAATACTGAGCAAACTTAGAGTAAATAAAACTAAAATAAGAAATAAGTCTAAAGAATGTTTACCTTGGACTACCTTGAATCTTTATAATCAAATTAAACTAGTATAGTAAGAAGTAAAACTAGCAGAATGTGTTAATATGAGATAAACATAATATCAAATAAAACATATATATATATAGAAAGGGGGAAATATATTAATAAATGGTAATGATTCTTCTTGTATGTTAATAAAGAAAACAAAGTTTACAAAGCAAAACTTAGTCACTTGATAAAGCAACTACATTACATTAGAAAATGCATTACTAAATGAAGATATAATGAAGTAGGTGATTTACATAACTGTTAGCCGATTACCAAGTGCCTTCGGTTCAGAAAGTTTCAGTACCACAGATAGAGACAACTTTGGAGTACAAATAGGAATGAATCAGTTACTCAGGCACCATGAACTTTTCTTGTGGTTATTGTTTTGTTTTGTTTTGTCTTCCCATGGTAAATGATGTGAATGTGACAATAGACTAGTATAAAAGAGAGTTGCTGTTTACTGTGTAACTACATCAATTGTACAACTGAACATTGTCAATAAATAACTTTTATTCAAGGATAAATCTACATTAAAGATTTCTCATTGTCAAAGAAATAACTATCCTTTTGTTTTCAGAATATGAAACTTATGAAAATTATAAGTTTCTTTTGTTCACATCATAGTCAAGGGTGAATATACACCAAACTAAGTACCCCAGCAGAGTCTAGAACCATAAAAGATTTTCTAAAGTGTAAAAGAGAAGAGTGCCGGGCTCGGTGGCTCAGCCTGTAATCCTGCGCCTTTGGGAGGCTGAGGTGAGTGGATTGCCTGAGCCCGCCGGTTCGAGACCCGCCTGGGCAACTTGGTGAGATCTCATCTCTACAATAAATAAAAACTAGCTGGGTGTGGTAGTGCGCGCCTTGTAGTTCCAGCTACTTGGAAGGATGAGGTAGAAGGATTGTCGGAGCCCAGCAGGTCGAGGCTGCGGTGGCCAGGAGCGGCCACTGCACTCCAGCCTGGGCGACAGTGAGACTCCAACTCAAAAAAATAAAATAAAATAAAATAAAAAATAAAAGAGAAGGGTTAGACTAGGCAATTTCTAACTTCTCTTTTTTTTTTTTTTGAGTTGGAGTCTCACTCTGTCGCTCCCGGCCACTGCAGCCTCGACTTGCTGGGCTCCGGCGATCCTTCCGCCTCAGCCTTCCGAGTAGCCAGAATTACAGGCACGCGCTACCAAGCCAGGCTGATTTTTTTAATTATTGTAGAGATGAGGTCTCACCAAGTTGCCCAGGCGGGTCTCAAACCCGCGGGCTCAGGCAATCCACTCACCTCAGCCTCCCAAAGCGCAGGATTACAGGCTGAGCCACCGAGCCCAGCTCTAACTTCTCTTATAATTTGACATGAAATATAGGCTGTGATGATTCACAGTTAAGCAAGTAATTGTAACTGATAGCAAGTTGTAAATGAAATAGAGTAATAACTGGCAGGGGGCAATGTGAGTATTCTACAACTGAAAAATAATAGGATAGAAATACATTTTTCTATAGTCCTTGTACCCTCAAATTCTTTTATAAGATATATAATAATTTCAATTATTTTAAGTGATTCTTTTTATTTTTCTGCACTCATTGAAGGTGGGAACTGTCCCTGTTCTTTCCACTGTTTTACAATAACTATTTCACAGAATTTTGTTTTTGTATTATGCTCACTTTGTCTTTGGCCAGCATTGAAATGCACATATGTAAAATGTTCAGCTATTGAACAATGCACTCGCCCATGTAATATGCACCGCTAACAGGATGCAGCAAAGTTCCAGAAAGTTACCTCATATGTTTTCCAATCAATACTTACCCATATTCTCACTGTTGTGAATTCTATCATTACACGTTTGTATCAGCACTTAATATTTGGAAATATTTAAACTTCTATATAGGTTAGCAATAAAAACAAACATGGGAACTCAGTTACTAATAACACAAATAAAAGAAGGATCATTACTATCAATCCCATGGACAGCAAAGGAATATTAAAGGAATAAATATAAACACTCTATTCCTGCCAATCTAATAACATAGAAAAATATAAGTCAATTCCTCAAAAGACACAAACTACTAAATCTCACACAAGAAAAAACATTATTACTATTATTAGCTCCATAATAGTCATTTGAATCAGTAATAATGGCCACTATTAAAGAAAATATCATGCTTATATGATTTCACATGTGAATTCTGAAATAATACCAATACTTTATCAATGCTTTGACAAAATAAAACAAGAAGAAACTCTTTCTAATTTCTTATGTGGGACCAACATTACTCCAATATTACTCTAATAGAAAATGCAGATAAAGACATTGCAATAAAGGAAAACTAAAACCCAAATGTCTCATGAATATAGATGCAAAAATAATCAACAAAACATTAGCAAATTAAATCAATGTATAAAAATAATTATAATTCACAACTTACTGAGAATTACCCAACATATACAAAGGTGGCTCATCATTCAAAAATTAGTCCATGTAATCTGCCATATCAGCATAACCATATGACTATATCAATTGATGCCTATGAAGCAGTTGACCAAAAAATGCTCCTTAATGATAAAACAAAAACAAACTCTCTGCACAGTAAGAATAGAGAAGAAATTATTCAACTTGATAAGGAACATTTATACAAACCTATGCTAATAAATGTAAAGGTAAGAAAGAGAATGTTTCCTCATAAGATCAGAAACAATTTAAGAATGTCTTTCTCACCATTCCTATTCTTTACTATATTGGAAGTATTAGCTAATCCAGTAAGACAAGAAAAGAAAGCAAAGAGTTTCAAAAGGAAAAAAAAAAACTATCTGTATTCACAAATGACATGATTATCTATTAGAAAATCTTAAAGGATAATAAAAAGAAAACACTTCCTAGAACTTATAATCAAGAATAGCAAATTTCAGAAATGTCAAGGTTAATATACAAGTCAATTACTTTCTTATAAACCAGGAAAAAAAAGTTGGAATATAGAGTTTTTAAAATAGCATTTGCATTAGTGCCAAAAAATGTAGTTATGAATCTAGTCAAATGGATAGAAAATTTATAGGCTAACACTACAGAAAAAAAATCAAAGACCTAAAGAAAGAAAGAGTCTGTGTTCATAATTTGGAAGGCTAAATATTTTAAAGATGCTATTTTTTTCTAATTTAGTCTATCGGCTCAATGCTACCCCAATCAAAATCTCAGCAAACTATTTTATTGATATTGACAAATTAATTTTAATGTTCAAGGGGAACAACAAAAGACTTAAATAATCAACACAATACTGAGGAATAAACTCAGAGGGTACAGACTTCTGACTTCAAGGTTATTAGACACAGTAAACAGATGTGGACCCAAACAAGTATGAGGGGGCCTCCCCAAAACCTGAAACTTATTTAGTAAAAATTGTGTATTTATTCTTACATGTTTAAATTGCAGTCACCTTCAAAGTACTCTCCATTTGATATAATATACCCATCGAGATGCTTTGTCCGCTATTTAAAACAGTTTTTAAACTCACTCATTTTGATGCCTTTTAATGCTTCTGCTTTTTTTTTTTTTTCATTCACCTCTTCCACATTGGTAAAATGTTTCCCTTTGATAATTTTTTTCATCTGGGGAAACAAAAAAAAGTTGCTCAGGGCGAGATCAGGCGAATAGGGAGGGTGAGCCATGGGGGCATACTGTTTTTGGTCAAAAACTGCTGAAAATTTAGCACAGGTGCATTTTCATGGTGGAACTACAGTCACCTGTTTGCCACAAAAAAATTCACTGAAGTCAAACACAGCCTCTTACAGCAATGTCAGCTGATACACTGATGCAGACGGGTTCCTAGAACACTTATCTAGAGTGGAAAGCCTGTATTACTAGGGCATCTCCTTCCAAAAAGATAATTTTGTTCTTTTGGGCCCTCCTCCTATAGTCAACTGATCTTTGGCAAAGAGGCAAAGGTAAGTAAAAGACGAACAGTCTTTCAAAAATGATGCTGGAATAAGTGGACATCAATACAAGGGCTGTGCTCGTTGCTGAGTATATCTTGTCTAACGATATGCATAATATACATAAGAATTGCCAAAAAACTGCATTATATATATTCTATTGTGTCTTATCTTAAGTAGCACTTATATTAAAAGTTCATTTATCATCCGCTGCCATCAAAAACTGCTTTTTCTGGTGATCTGTAGTGGCATTCACGATCCATGGAAAGTAGTTTGCAAAAATCCTAATAACATTTGTCTAATTTTATTTTTCTGTATACAGAGTCTTTTGGGAAAAAATAGGTGATTCACAGATTGTGCTTATGAAAAATTTCATATGGCTTTTTCAAAAGTATTTGTCGTTCCAATTACTCAAGGCACTCTAAGCCTATGAACCGATGTCTGAAATTTGGTAAAAGGTTGTCACTCTATTGTAATGTGTCAGGTTTCAGTTAAGTTTGCCAAACCAAGAATAATTGCATTTGTTTAGATCAAGTTAGACTTTAATGTGCTATACAAAATTTTATTTTTAGATAGTCCATAAATAATGTTACTTATAAAGGGTATGTTTATGAAGCAAGCTGCTTTCTTATTATGGCACTGCAACCAGAACCAAGCTTATCTCAGGAACTTAACCACTGGTTGACAGGATATTCATTAGAATTCTACTTTCCTTTCTAACAAAGTTCTAGATGAAAATTGATGATAAAAACGACTGATTGGTGGAGTCAATACTGTAGCTGTAAAAAGGGTAGAAAATTAACTTTTTAATAAAAGCAGAGTACATCAATGTAGAGTTTATAATAAAATCCTGGATTGGGGGCAGGATTGGCAGTAGTGGGAATCTGCCTGGGGGGGCACATCTCATCAACAAGGGTACTGCATCATGAACATTTGTATACCCAATTCTGAATTGTACCCCACATATTTTAAATCAAATAAAAATAAAAAATAAATCCTGAATTTACCATTTATAAGCTCTGTGTCTTGGGAGAGTTAGTTACTAACTGTGTCTCACTTGCTTCATGACAAAATGGAAATAATCATACTGTACCTTCCTAAAAGGGTTGTAAAGAAGATTAAATTAGTTAATTATCATAAAATTCACAGAGAAGTATATATATATAAAAGGCTCAATTAGTATTAGCTACTTACCAACATTATTGTTATTAAAAGCTTACTATTTTGATCATCACTTTTATTATCATTTGACATGTTCAATTCATTTATGGGACAAAACTCATTCTTCTACCAAGGTCAGAAAATCCCAAAACTTAGAAGTGCAATTGAGTTAAGGAAAATCAAAAAGAGTAACAGTACTACATAAAATGTCTCCAACTCATAAACTGTTAATCAAAATTTTCTATTAATTCATTTTTTTCTCCAAATATAAAAAGCTTAGCCACTTTCTAATTATAATTTATAACCATCTGGAGTTGTTGATCATTCCTATGTACCCATTGTAGCATAGAATTAAAATTCCAAAGTTTTGGTCACTGTCATTATGTCATGCACTCATGTAAAACAAAAAAAGTAATTATATCACTCTATGTTATACCATACTTGCTCCCGTGTGTGGACTATTATTCCCCCCGTTTGAATGATGATTTGAAAAAAATTGTGAGCAAGATCATAATAGTTTGTAAAATTATGTGTTTGCAGCTTGGGGATATATAGGAAAATAATGAAGAAGGTGGATTGTAGTAAACAAGAATACAGCATCTTTTAGGCAATTATCTGCTAAAGGTGTATGAAATGTCTTTGTATGGAAGTTTTTAAAAGTAAGGATGACTTAAGAGGACTGAGCTGATGAGAAACTAGATAGTTATTTTAGTCAAGAAAAGATAAAAAATAGCATAATGATTAACAGTCAGAAGCACTTATTGACTAATAGTCAACAATAACGTATTATATATTTCAAAATAACTAAGAGTACATTTAAAATGATAGAGTTGATAGGTAAGCAAGGTGATGGATATGTTAATTAGCCTGATTTAGTCATGCCACACTGCATACCTATATCAGAACATCATAATATACCCCATAAGTGTCTAAATTATTTGTCAATTTAGGAAGAGTTCAACTTGATTAGGATTGAATCCAAGTTATTATTGGTTAAAATATTAAATCATAATTAAATGATCAACTAGATTGCAATGATAGGTTGAGTTTGAGTTTACATTATTATATTCAAATGCTGCTCCTTTTATCTTCAATGCAACTCTAAAAGTTGGCAATCATGTGAGGACAATGGAATTCAAGATAAAGACTTGTAAGTAGTTAAAATAGAGATGATTGCTAGAGTTGTAAAAGCGGATAAAACTGTTAAGATGGAAAGCAAAGAAAGAATAGCAAAAGACAGTTGAGTAAAATGCTCTTAAAGACATGCTCATTTGCATGTGGGAGTAACAAAAGAGTAAATATGAGATTTGCAGAAGCGACACAAAAAATGCAATAGGGTATAATTTAGTCCAAGACATTAGACATTGTAAAGCAACTGTATTTTGTGATACACTGAAGTCAAGGAGCAAAACAAAAAACAGAAGCTGTCCATTCCTAGGAAAAACTGTTATGAAATGTGCATAATCATTGTTTTAAAGCATATTGTAAATTTCTGTAAAGTTAACGTCTATATGGTTAATAGTTCATAACATTTTTCTGAGTGGAGAATGCAGAAATGAAGTATAAATGCTACCCTATGCATAGAAGAAAATTTATACAAAAACAAAATGAGGAAATAAAAGGAGAAAATTAGTAGATTCAAACATTTTTTACATAGAAATTAAATCAGGTACCAAATACGTAAGAATAATATTTTTCCAGAACCCTTTGGTCAAGTTTTCCAATTTTCATACTGACATCCTTCAAATTTTACTATACAGTTAGTATTATTTATTTATTCTTTCTTGGTAATAAAATATGAAAATTCAAATTGTGATTGCCAATTCTAGTTCTCAAATAACTCTCCCCAAAAATAGTACAGTAAGTCTTCAATTAACATCATCAATAAATTCATGGAAGCTGTAACATTATAAAACAACCTATAAGGAAACCAGTTTTATCATAGGCTAACTGATATAAACAAACCAAGTTCTTATGGCATATTTCTGGCCACAAAGTATCACCAAACTTCAAATTAAAGACTTCAAAAACATGTAATATTAAACATTGAAATAAATGTGACCTATACAAACATTTAAGAAAGATTAATAAAAGCAAGATAATATTTTACACTATTTTTGGTGAAACAAGAAGTGAAGGTACTCATAGTGGTGGTGGGTGAAATCAATGAAAAAAAGTTTACAAAGCGAAAATGCAAGAGCGCCTTCTACCATCACTAATCTCAAAACAAACACTAACATACGTAGCAGGCTTACTGAATGCTTTCAGACTACATCATTTATTGTTGTTCGTTTGTATGATTCGTATCTACTTCAAAAACCGTGTTTTACAATTATTCCTATTCATTCACTCATTCTTTTCCAACCTGCTCATTTCAGTTCAGTTCCAGCAGTTCAGGGCACCGGCCGAGATTCTGCCCTGGACAGGACGCCACTCTACTGCAGGGTGCCCCAAAACGCACCCCCACTCCCTCACCCTGGACCATGTGGACACAATTCACCTACTATGCAGAGCTGCGAGATGTGGGAAGAACCTTGAGTACTGGAAGAAAGCCGATGCAGCTCTAGGGAGAACATGCAAACTCTACACAGGCAGTGGCCATGACCAGGAATCTATATTTTTTTCTCATCAGCATTATAACAAAACAGCATTATTCAAGGATCTGTTGTGCATGTATCAAAAATTTAATTTTCTCATCATTGAAACACTGGAGTTTTAATGCTTAATAGATTTTTCTGTTAAACGTTTGTTATTATTCAGTGTTAAGTATTGGAGAACAGAAAATTTACCCAACAAATCATTCTTCTATGAAACAAATACAATTGGAAATCATAACAGCAAATAATTTTCATTAGAAAAAGGTTATAAGCAAAGTACACCTTCACGCTTTGAAATACATTATGGATCGATTGACAAATCCTTCTGATCTACCCCATGAAAGTTCAGGTTGCCAGCTGTGGTTAACACATAGCAGTTAAAAAAAAAAAAAAGGATTCTACTTGTGGGGCATAAAACCGGAACAACAGAATGAAAGGACTAAAATAAATAGAGTTTAGACGTCAGTGATGTTCAATCATCGAATAAAATACTTCTAAAATATTTTGGTTATTTTATAAAATCACACATAAGTGGATGAATAATTAATAACATTGATTATTATGCATTAACATGGCGTTTAAAGCAATGTGTATACTCCAAGTCAAAAACTTTCTTAGTGAATCAACCAAATGTTGTCTATAGACACACCATTCAAATGTAGTATCACCTCAATAAATAATGAAATACTGTATTTCATTAATTAACCCAAAAGAACATGGTGTTGAATAATTTAACTGTGTTTTTTCCTACCAAAATTGGTTGACAAATCTTCAATGATGGTGATTATAATAAGAATAAGATTAGTGGTATGTTTATCTGTTATATTGATGTGGAGATCTATGATTGTAGTAATTATATTTAAATTTCAAAAGTATAGTTTATTGATTATCAGCACAAAGTCACAAAAGCACTGAGCAAAAATCAGGGTATATTTTTTCAAAATTATAAAAATTAATTAACTGAAGTGACTCTTACCAAAAAATATTATCGAGGATTATTGTATTATTTGTTTGTTCGTTTTAAATTAGATACGTGACATGCCCCCATTCTTTTATGTATTAACATTGCAAATGATTTTGTAATTAAGCCTTTAACAAAATATCCAAATGTGTGTTATTTTGTGACCTCACATCTAACTTTTCTCTTCCATTTTTTGGCAGTAGGCAAGGTGTCTGGCTGTCTCTCATATGACGGGTTAAATATTTCTTGTAAAGGATGGAATACAGTACGTTGTAGGAATTATATTTAAAATCCTGAGTGAAGAGGAAAAAAGCTGTGGGACCTTGGATGTCAGTTCCAAGAGAGACAAATTTATAGGTATAACAATTTGTCTTTTATAACTGACATGTAAGGTCCCAAAGGTCTTTTTCCTTACCGCTAAGAATTTTTATGCATCTCCTACAATCGGGAAAAAAACTATGAATGCAACATTTAGATATACTTGCTGCACATCAAAGAGAATCCTGTTAACATCATTCCATGTTCATGCCCCAAAATAAATTTTAATATTAGATTGAAACTTTTTCTTTAGTAGAAGTAAAACTTCTATACCATTACAATAAATAAATGTTAAAATTAAACTTGCTCGGCAATTTAATATTTCACCGGAAACCAATAGCAGCCACCTGCCCTTGTGGTGCAGTAGGCACCAAATGAAGGATGTTTTCTTTGGGATTCATTTAACAAGGTGTGGTTATCACTCACAGAACTGCAGCAGACATACAAATGACACTCGCTAGGTGGCCTGAAGGACTAAGCAAGCTCTTTAAAGTGACATTTATCTTGGAGTGTCAAGGGCATTGATAAAAAATAATAACTGTATCTCAATGAGGCTAAAAGATTGAATGATGTAGTGGTAAGGAAACTATCCTAAAACTGTTTGAAATCATATAAACATACTGATCAATTAATGAGGCACAGGAGCTGATTTTTTCTATATAGTAATAATGTATTTTTAATAATTCATTTCTGCCTTTGATCAAAATGGTACTAGTTCATCAGATTCAAGCACAGGAATGTAATGATACAGATTTCCCTGGTCCCCGAGCATGGTTTATATCACTTAATTTCTTAATTTGCTTACTTTTGTTTTTCCAGTAATGTTTTATAATTTTCAGTATACAGATCTTATATACATTTAGTTATAATTATCATAAAATATTTTATACTTTGGATGTTATGTGTAATACTTTAACATTTTAATCTCCTATTTTAATGCTAGTATATAGAAATACAATAGCTTGATAGCAGTATTGGTTACACATACTTTTATGCTTTTCATAATTCATGGAACTATGCTCTAAAATATTTAATTTGATTATATGCAAATTATGTCAATAAATTTAATTTAAGACTAGTTGGTGATATATTTATTGCAAAGGATTGGATAGCATAGTGCTAGGGAAATTAACCTAAAAACTGAAATCACATAAAGTATTGATCAATAAATAGAATAAGAAAATTGAGTGAGACAATACATGTAGATAAAAAGTGACATAATCCATACAACGAGCTTATCATAGCCCCTAAAAAATATGAACTTGACAAAAAATCTATTATTTTTCAATTCTGTATTTAGATATATATTCTTTACTATAAATTACATTTTCTTTGCAACATACATACTTAGAAATTCAAACTATATATCCTTCATATGTAAACATAACATCTTGCTGGACAATTATTAATATCTTCACTTTGTCAATACAGAATCTGGATAAAGAAAGAGGATGTTACAGGTTTAAATATTTTTAAAATTTTTGTTTATTATTATTATTATCATTTTATTTTTATTTTAAAGATGTGGGGTGCCAATCAGGGTTAGGTATACAAACGATGATTATGCAGGTACCCTTGTTGATGAGGTGTGTCCCTCCCTCCCCTAGCAGTTTCCCTCAACTGCCACTCCCTCCCCCACCCGGCAGTTTCTGACTACTGCCAATCCCTTTCTTACAGTATTATGATAATTGTTCAAGGTCCGTTTATGAGCAAGAACATATGGTACTCTGTTCTTTGTTTATGTAGTAGATCACTGAGTATGATAGACTATAAATGTATCCAAGTTGTTGCGAAGTTCATAATTTTGTCCTTCTTTATGACTGCGTGATAGTCCACGTAACCCCAGAAAGAATGGGTATCATTAACCAAACAACAACAGACGCTGGCAAGGATGCGAAGAAAAAGGAATGCTTCTATACTGCTTTTGGGTATACAAACTAGGGCTACCTCTTTGGAAGACAGTGTGGTGATTTCTAGTTTAAATCAATATCAGTCCTTTGAAATTATTGTTGATTGAATGCTTTTAGTTTTCCTGTTCACATCTTCTTCTCACTTACCCAGAATTAACTTACAGTTCACTTCTAATATTAAGATAATCATGTTCAGCAAAATATCATCTGTGTGCTTTGCTCAATTTTTTTCCTCAGTTATTTCCTGACATAATGCATCTCCTATTCATAGAACAGAATGACTGCGTAGTGTTGGACAACAAGCTTTGTTGTGTTCATATACTTCATTTATTATTACATCATTCCTTTTTTCATCTACCATATACTTGGTATTAGAAATTCAAACCCCTCTAGGGCTATACTTATGTATTCTCAGTGTTAATCACAATAGTAAAATGATAGTAATAGTTCTGTATAATACACCATATGGCAGGCTGTTTATGTGTTTTACATATATTGACTATATAATATAGAAAACATATAGGAAATATTATATTTATTCCTATTGACTTAAGAATTTTTAGGAGAGAATATTTAAGTATGTCTCATAACTTCTAATTAGCTTCAAACCCAGGGGGTTTGAGTCCAATACCTAGAATCTCAAATACTATATTCTCCCATTCAAAATGATCTTTTCTGACAAAATGAGTGACTTTAAGTTGGTTACAATGAATTACGGGACTTAAATCATCCATAGTTAAATCAACCCATTTTATATGCTCTAGTGAAAACATAATGATGAGCATGGCCTTGGACTCAGTTATTCACTGGTGAAATATATAGACTATCGCTACTAAAAGGCAAATAGGTACCAGATCAGTTATGTTAATCTTACTAGCTCATAAGACTAGAGCCTGGCAGCCTTACTAAGAGAAAAGAACAAATATCACAGTTGCTCAGTTTAACCCTCATTATAGACAGATGCTTTGGTGTGAGCCAAGTAAAGTCCTCTTAAGCTTGCATGTGATTTCCACTTATGGTGATGAAAACCAGTTTGATTCAACAATCTATACTTAAGTTAGTTTTAAAAATGCAATCGTGTTTTCCCTTTTCAATATAAGGTATTGGATTAGTGGCCAACCTGTGCTCAGTTGTATTACCTTCTTTATTAACAAAATGAGTTTTTTATACAACTTTTAAAAAGCAGTGGAGTTAAGACTCTGACTTCATTAAATCCTGGACCACTCCATGTGCCTTCAATAGTTTGATGATGCTCTGTTTTAAGGGTTTCCAGAAATAAGGCCACTGGGAACAGATTGTAGTAATGATACAATAAATGGCAGAATTGTGATTTGAGAAGAGATACATTCAATTCCAAAACTGATCATCTTTTCAAAATTCCACACCATAATTATTACACGTGAATTACTGAAAGAGAAATGAATGTCTGCTCTAATTATTCTGATAATTAATTAACAGAATATAATGATCATACACGATAATAAACACTGTGGATTCACTCAATTTTAATTCTGGTTGCTGAGGACCACTGAAAGTTAACAAAGAAATACATTTAGGCTTTCTTCAATAATTTTTAAATTGCAGTGCTTTTTGCAAACTGGTCCATAATAGAAAGCATCTTTGATGACTGAAGTAAATCTACAAAAACAGAGTAAAATTTAGGTAGAAAGAGTATATTATTTGGAACTCTAGCTTTTTGGAATAAACCACATTTAAAAGGATAATAGTAATAGCAATAATAACAGGAAGCCACTAGAAGAATGACTTTAAAAAAAGTTAAGAAGGTCAGTATCTAGGTTTAAAAATGTCAAAATCAGAAATAAAAATAAGCAGATATCATTTTTTAAACATTTTCCAAGTAATGAAACAGAACAAAAGGAAAATAGGAAATAGTTACTTTTTAACTATTTATACAACAAAACATAAGGTGTAGATATAACACCATTGTACTTCTGCTTGGATTATCGCCAAATTTGTTCAGACTCTTCAATATTTTACCCTGAAGAAAGCCTTTAAGGTCCTAGCAGCCATTTTGAGATTTCACTTTTTATCCCTTCAGTCTCAAATAAAAGATTGGGAGTCATCCAATCTTTGCTTTAATTGGAACCTTAATTGGGCCTTTGGTGCCCTAATTATGAATGAAGAAATTATAGTAATTATAGAAAAATTAGAGTAATAATTAGTAATTATAAATAAAGTCAATCTGAAGTACATTTGAAATATACTTACAAATGTGTGTTTAAAGTGACAGTACCACTTTGAATACTGTGTTGTATTTTGCTTTGTATTTTTCCTTATCCATGAGAAATGTATAAGGGTTAGAATTTTAAAACATTGAAATAACATAATTACATATATTTCTTATAATGAGTTTAAGTCGTAGCATATTCTCCATTATTTTACAAAAAAATAACATATGTTTGGCATTTGTGGAATAAAGAAAAATATTTTTCTTCATATGCAAATAATTCTCATAAATTAATGGGAGTATATGATGATAAGTACATCAGCATTGTCAGAGGTATTGAAATGCATGCACAGCTCTGACAAAAACTTATTTTGGAAATAATTTTATTATATTTTAAAATATTAAGTTTATAATTATAAAATCTTTTAAAATCTCAACATATAATTTCTTTTGAGCCAGAAGTGTGACAAAACTAATTTAGAAATTAAAAAGAGGTATGTCTGAATCCAGGGTATTTACATGCATCTTATATCCAACTTAATCTCAGAGCAAACCTGCAGGGGAAGGACTGGGGCTACTGGGGCTGATATTATTCCCATTTCAAAGATGACAACACTTATGTTACAGATGTTTGAATAACTAACCCATATCTCAAGGCTAAAACAATAAATGGAAGAATTGGGATTTGAGAAGAGATAGATTTAATTCCAAAACTGATAATTTTTTTCAAAATGCCATTCCGTGATTATTACAAGAACTGCTAAAAGAGAAAAGAATGCCTGCTTTAATTATTCTGAATTTTTAGATATTTATGAATATGAAAATATATTATATTTTCTTCATTGCCTATTTAAAACTCCAAAATAAATCATATTTTAATGCATCTTTAAAATGAGTACATCTGATGTTTAAATCTCTTTTGTTAGAATATCTCACTGTTTTTTTCTGACTTTCTGACCACCAGATATCTCTTGCTCACATTGTTCCCCTGTATTCCCCTTCACATAATTATATATGCTTTTCTAAAGAAATAGAATGCAATTAATTTACATTCCATTTTAATTAAATCTGTGTGTGCTGAATAAACACAACCAACACATAGCCAACTTATTTATTAAAATTATCTTGACTAGAACGTTGACAGAAACCATGATTAAATTAACTAACATATTCTAGTTCATCAGTTGGACTTGATTTAGTTTCTGCCTTGACAGGATTGCTAGGGAAATGGTTACTGAACTCTCAGACGGTTATCAAACACTGGCTTAGTTACTTGCATGGCAGTGAACTGTAATGATAGTGAACTGCAGTTTCCTCCTCTGAAAAATGAAGAAATAAAATTTATCTTCCATATTTGCTGAGAGTTAAAATAAGAAGTAATATAAAAACTCTGTATTCATGCCAGCCACATTCTTAGAATGGATGTTAATAAGTGGTAAATATAAGTAACAAAAGATCCTAATGAAATTTTGATGAGCATGCATGTTAGTAATTATTTATAGTCATGAAACCCACTCCCAGTACATTTAAACCAGATACTTCTCTGTGTATTGCCAAATTGATAATACTGCTGATTTAACTGAGCTTCAGGGAAACCACTCCTTTCAAACTTTTTTCTAGTTCATATCCCCAAAGAAAGAGCAATTGATTTCACTTAAAATGATTAAATATACAAACTAGAAAATTTGGTTTCTTATTAAAATCACACTTGACATTATGACTGAAGATATTAAAAGGGCCTGGAAATGTCAAAGATTAGTTTCAATATATTTAAGAGTTTTAAAAATAAATCATACAGTTTCTATTTTATATTCACCTATTTTCAAGCTCACTAGTAATTTCTGCAGATTTGTCTAGGGTGCTGATGAGCATATAAAATAAATTGTTTTTTCTCTTATGATTTTATTGATTTCTGTCAGTTTCATTTTTTCCTTAATTTTGATCTCTTTGTATAGTTATCTGATCTTAAATTTTGTCTATCCTTTCCATTATAATTTCTAAAATATTAAGCACACTATAGCATATGTCTTATCTGATCTTTTCAACATCTGTGCCATTTCTGAGTCTGATTCTTTTGATTGTGTGGTCTCTTCAGACTGCTTTTTTCTTTTCTTTGAGTACATAAATGTTATAATTTTTTGACAAATGCTAGAAATGTTATATAGGATATATGAAATCAAAGACTCGTTTGTTTTAAATGCTTAGATATAAGCATTTATTTCTACTTGTTATTTAATTTGTAAATTTATGTTAACCTTGTCAGGAATTGGGCTGTGTTATTAAAATATTGTTGCTATTAACATATTTGATTTTTTTTTCCTTTGAGCACTAGGGAATTCAAAATTTCTAGTGATATGCTGACTTTGTCACCTCATTTGACTTTAAGTTTCACTGTGTGATGCTCTTCAAAGAGGATGCACTGTGTAACTCTTCCAATTGTACTCTGACATTCTTACTCAATGCATATTCATATGATGGGGAATGGTGAGAAAATAAGTGATTTTATTTTATTTTATTTTTTGGTTAAGCCTCAGTCTAAGCCATGCATTATAAGCCTGAGTCTTAGAAGCTAATTTCACAAATATTTCCTCTAAATCTTCAGATATAATACTGGACCTAGTCTATATGTATGTCTTTCTCTCAGGATGTACTCAGGGCTCTTTTTTTCCTCCTCTCTCCTCCTTCAGCTCCATTTGGTTTCCTTAGTGCCCTCCAATTATCACTCTGATGACCTTTTCCTGCAGACTTTTTTCCCTTAGGGGAAATAGAAAGGATCAGTCCCTAAAATATTTTCGTGATAGCTCCCATTCCATTTCCCTGGTAACAGTGATATCCCACGCATGGCTTCATACTAACAATTTGGATGACGCTCCCTGTATAAATATGTCTTTTATTCTATAGTGGAGACTGGGGAGATGAACCCAAGTAGAACTGCTCGATGGCAACTATCCTTTTCCTTAGTCCACACAGTGGGTCGTTTTTTTTTGTTTCTCCCAGATCCAATTTATAAAACTAGTTGCATGTTTTCTTTTTGAGAAAAAGCCTCAAATGCATGGGAATACTCTACGTCTTTAGTTCCAGGAGTTCACACTCTCATTCTAGTCTATACTGGACCAATAGCCATTTCTTTAAAATTTCAATTTTAATCTTTTCGCCTGCTTCTAGGGTATATGGCATCATCTGCTCAGGAAAGCAAAATGCTCAGGTCTTGTTTTTCTCTGCTGGACTGAACTTGTCTCTAGACTTGAGTGTGGTTGTTTTCTTGTAACCTCAGTTATTTGATGGTGTTAGGACTCAGAAAATAGTAGCTCAAAATGAGGGCCTCAGACACCGCCTCAGACACAGAAGTTTTTCTCTGGCTTTCCTCTGCTCTTCTATCTCTCAGTCCCTTTCTGTCCTAGGCTAGCCATAGAAACTAGAATTCCTCTTCCCAAGATGGGTCATAGAAACAAGAACTCCTTTTCTGAAAAGCCAGCTGTAAAATTTAAAATATTACTCTAACTTTCTCTGTGACATCCTGTGTAAAAGATAGCCACAAAGAAGCTATCTGACCTACCTTGTTTGATTACAGGTAAAAAAACCCTCCTTTCAGACAGGATCCGGTCTCATACCCATGAGGAAAAATTGTATCCTAAAAGAGGGCAACTTCGAGACAGACAGGACTTGCTGGACTTTTGCACTCAATTAACTAGCACTAGATCATACCCTCTTAGACCAATCATATGTTTATATAGCTGTCAATACTTTGCTAATCTTAAGTAAAAAAATAGACAATTTCCCTTATATCTCTATGTCTTTATTCAGAAAGCTCTCATGTCATGTAAAACTATGACCAAATACATGTGTATACCTTTTCTTCTACTAATTTGTCCCTTGTCAGTGATTTTCTTTTTTTTTTTATTATTCAATATTTTTTATTGTGATATTGTGGGGTACAGTTAAGGGTTAGGTACACAAACATGTCTCGTTCAGGCACCCTTGTTGATAAGAAGTGTCCCCCCATCCCCAGACAGGTATTTATTACCATTAATCCCTTCCCCTATCCCTCCTCACCCCAATAGTTTCCCAACACTGTCAGTCATTTTCTTGTAGTAATATGTTGGATGATCAAGGTCTACTATATGAGTGAGAACATGTGATACTCAGTTTTTTGTTTCTGTGAGAGGTCACTCAGTATTATAGACTCTAGTTCCATCCAGGTTGCTGCGAAATTCATGATTTCATTCTTTTTT
>CAUYQG010291562.1:0-13895 GCA_963574415.1 Tarsius wallacei
ATTCACGCCTCCCAATTATCATTCTCTGTCTCCCAGTTTAGCAGGTGGAAGCCTAAAGGACCAGAGAAAGATAAAGTGACTGGCCCAAAGTCACACCGTGAGTCAGCCTGAATCCCTCCTCCTCCTCCAGAAAGGTGCTTCTTCCCATTCTAATTCACACTGATTTCTCAGTTCTCAGAGTTTTTTCTGCACTTATCTTTGTCTTAATCACCCCCTGAAACCTGTGCAATATGTTTCCTCTGTGTCCTCTGCCTTATGTGTTACCTAAACCCTTGTCTTCTCATAGTTGATCCTTCACAAGCCCAGTTGATTTTCTCCTTCCTGTCTTTCAAATCTACCTTCTTTCCTCTTCCTCTGCCTCTTTTCCACTTCAGTCTGAACATTCCTCACATAAACAACCTCAAATCTACTTCCTAGCATCCTGTTTCCAGAGTGGCTATTCAGGTGCATAAATGGTTGGATGAGTAATGAAATTTGGACTCAGCTCTGTGATTGTACACTCTTGCTTAAGAAAGCCTATGTAACATCATGTGTTGCCTGGAAGTTTCTCCTTTGCCTAGAGATGTGAATTATCTAGGAGGGAGTGTGGCCTGGGTCAGCTAATGCAGGGTGAGGTGACCCAACAGTCCAAACCAACCAGATCTTGAACAATGAGGTATGGTGGAAGAAAAGGCATGCAGGATGGAAATTGAGGGGCCTTCTGAAGTAGGTGCTATCATTTTCCCTCCCCCTTATAGGTAAGGAAATTGAGACCTAGGGAGACTTTGATGACCTGACAAAGTCTCACAGCTAAGTATGAGTGTTGTTGGACTCCAACTCTGATCAACTCCAATTCACTTTCTACATCTTTGTGACCTCTGGCAACATTTCCTTTGAATAGAGTTGCAGTAGTTAATTGCAGAGTTGTGTTTTAAGCCCTAGTCTTACAGAAACAATTGTCAAGGTGGAAGAGAGAGACGAAATTATATTTTGAATACGTACTGTGACTTTGTGTTATGGGGTAACAAGAAAAATGGGAGGCAGAGAAGGAACTTAAACATTTTTTGAGCTTCTGTTAACTACTTATTTTTCTCTATAAATGACCACCTAACACTCAGAGCAACCTATTGATGTGAAAATAATTAATATCCCATTTCATCTCTGAAAAAAATGAGACTCATAGAAAGAAAGTAAATTACATATGTTTAGGTACCCAATAAGAAGTAAGGGCAAGACTTGAATAGGCATGTGAGACTCCACAATGGAAGAGGAAGATAAAAATCTTAGAAACAAATTTGAGTGTGGCCTCTGCAAGCAGCTGGGAAAAGAGTGGCCAGGTCAAGAGGGGTCTGGTTGACAGGAGGAACCAGTGGGGGCTATGTTTAGAAAGGAAGAGTAGAGTTTGGCAGTGGGTGGCCTAGAGCTAGAATTCCAAGCCCAGACAAGGAACTTTCTATTAAAATAAATAAATAAATAATAGGCTGGGTGCGGTGGCTCAAGCCTGTAATCCCAGCACTTTGGGAGGCTGAGGCGAGAGAACTGCCTGAGTTCTCAGGTTCAAGACCCGCCTGGGCAACTTGGCGAGACCTCATCTCTGCAATAAATCAAAAAATTAGCCAGGTGTGGTAGCACGGGCCTGTAGTTCCAGCTGCTTGGAAGGCTGAGGCGGAAGGATCGCCGGAGCCCAGCAGGTCGAGGCTGCGGTGGCCGGGAGCGGCCACTGCACTCCAGTCTGGAGGCTGAGGTGAGTGGATTGCCTGAGCCCGTGGGTTTGAGACTCGTCTGGGCAACTTGGCGAGACCTCATCTCTACAATAAATCAAAAACCACTGCACTCTAGCCTGGGTGATGGAGTGAGACTCCAACTCAAAAAAACAAACAAACAAAACCCCAAATATATGTCTATACATATAGTCACAACTTTCTAATGCAAATAGTGAAACTTAGTTCATTAAAATGTTTGTCTTTGAGGGGAAGAGGAATGGGAGTGGGATATGGCAATTCTGGAAAATAAATAAATAGAAGAAACACAGAAATCAAGAGAAGAGCTTGAGTAAACTAATGATGATAATGTGAGTGATCTGAGGAGAATGAGTAACCACACCCTCTGCCCAGAAGTCCCAAAATCACAAAATAAACTCCTATTCCCCCAAAACAATGCATTTGACTAGAATAATGCATTTGTGAAAGATGAGTGGAGTGATGTCAGATGTCAGCAAGATGGCAGAATGGGAGTTTTCTACCATCATCCTCCTACAGAAACATCGATTTTACAACTACCCATGAACAATTGTCCCTTTATGAGAGTCCAGAAGTACAGTGGAGAAGTTCCAGTACACAGTTGGAGCAAAAAAAAATCTGAGAATAGATGCACTGAAGAAGATAAAAAGAACATTATCACTTTGTCTGTGTCAATCTTTTCCTAAGGTGGCACAGCTGAGTACAAGAGAGACACTCTTGGTCTGCAATTTCTCCCATGGGAGAAAGTAAGAGCACAGGGAGTGGGATTACCTGCTCAAGAGCCACACTTCTTTCTTGCCTCACCCATATTACTAAGGTGATCACACAGATGAGTTGTTGAGAGAGGCTGGGATAGGGGAAGAGAGGCCACAGACACTACTAATGACTTCACAGACTCCATCAGGAAGCTCCACCACTAACCTTTTGAGATATCTCACCCATAGACACTCCCAAGTGGCTATGGGAATCCCAAATGCTCTACACACATCAGCTCCCCATCCCCAGGCCAGCTCCCTGAGCACTCCCCCATGGATAGCAGGTGGAAATATCTCCTACAGACATCCAGCTCAACTTTGGATAATTGGGATAAGGCCCATAAACTCGAGCATTTCAGGGCACCATGCTAGAGAAAATAAACAGGAGGCCAGGCATAATCTCAAAATCAAGCGAAGGCATACAATCTCAAGAATTACTCCCCAGTAGGAAACAAGTGGTGTGGAGCAGGCGCATCCAAAGCAAAGATCTAAGGGACCTTAAGAATTCCTAGCCAGACTGACAGGCGAAGGCTTTTAGCCTGAAGGCTGTGAGGGCAACAACACAAAACTTCAATGAACAGGAAAAAATCAAGGAAATATGACATTACCAAAGGAATACAATAATATTCCAGTAACTAACCCCAAAGAAACAAGAGATCTACAAACTGCCCAGTAAAGAATTCAAATGAATTGTTTTGAGGCTGCTCAGTGAACTACACGAAGACACAGACAGACAACTCAACAACAGCAGAAAAGTAATTCCTGAACAAAACAAGAAGTTTTGTAAAGATACAGAAATCATAAAAAAGAACCAAGCAGAAATTCTGGAACTGAAGAATACAATAAACAAAATTAAAAATGCAAAAGCAGACATGATTAAGTGGAAGAAAGATTCTGTGAACTCAAACATAGATCATTTGGAATTGTCCAGCCAAAGGAAAAAAAAGAATGAAAGATAATGAAGAAAGTCTACAAGATTTATCGGACCCAAAACAGAGAGCTACTCTGCATTATAGAAGGAAAAAAAAAGGGAAAAGGTATTTAAAGAAACTGCCTGAAAACTTACCAAGTATGGGGAGAGATATGGACATCTAGGTACATGGAGCTCATATATTTTCAAACAATTGCAATGCAAAGAAGACTACACGAAAATACATTATAAACAAACTGTTTTAAAAAATTACAAAGAGAGACTGTTTAAAGCAGGAAAGCAAACAAACTCATCACATACAAAGCAAATCTCATTAGGATATCAGAAACTTTACAGACCAAGAGATAGTACGGTGATACATTCAAAGCACTGAAGGGAAAAAACTTCCAGCTAAAAATACTTAAACCAGCAAATCTGTCATTCAGAAATGAATGAGACATAAAGACTTCCCCAGACAAATAAAAAATGTGGAAGTTCATCAGCACCAGATTGCCTTACAAGAAATGTTAAACAGAGTTCTTTAAGCTGAAATAAAAGGATGCAAAATAGTAATACAAACATATGAAAATATAAAAGAGTATGGTAAAAGTAAGTGCATAGTCAATCCTTGAATACTGTAAAGGAGTGTGTAAATCACTTAAATCTTTAATATAAATGTTAAAAGATAAAACTATTAAAAATAATAAATGTCATAACAATTTGCTAAGGGATATACAATATAAAAAATGTAGGAGCTGCTCCCTCCTCTTTCCTGAAGCAATCTTATGGCCATGCACACTGAAGAAATACTAAAATGCCTTCAGAAGTTCTCTGAACATCATAAAATGATCATGAACCAGCTAACCAGCAAGACCAGTTTACTGACATCACCCTAATTGTTGACAGACACTATTTTAAGGCCCATAAGGCTGATTTGGCTGCTTACTATAAGTTCTTCTACAAATTCTTTCAGAAATTTACTCAGGAGCCTTTGGTAGAGATAGAAGGTGTTAATAAAATGGCCTTTCATCATGTGAGCTCACATACACAGCACAATTAATGATACGAGGAAAAGAAGACACCAGTAATGTGTATAAGGTAGCAGAGGTTTTTTTTTAACTTTTAATTTTTTTGTTTCAGAGGTATGGGGTACAATTCAGTGTTAGGTATACAAATGTTCATTATGCAGGTACCCTTATTGATGAGTTTCTACAAATGCTAGAAGCTATCAAAGCCCTTGAAGCCAGGAACAAAGAAAACTCAGCACCATTAGGAGAAAAAAAAGAAAAAAGGTGAGGCAAAAAGGGGAAGATTACAGAAACTTCAAATGTGATCACTGAGTCAATGCCATTTGCAGAATTAGGACCTGCTGAAATTGAGATAGAGATTGCTGAAGGCATAATTGAAGTGGAAGATGAAGTGACTTCTGTCAAACAGTCCATAAAGTACATACAGAACGCAGGTTCCTGTGATAATACTGCTCTAACACTGTTGGCAGATATTGCCAGTAAGTACCATCAGAGTGATAGAAAGGGGCAGATCAAATAAAAAAAAAATACCTGTGCATCTGACCTCACAAGCAAACAGGTAGAAAGTATTGAAATTGTGGAACTTCGGTTGTGAGACATTATGAGACATGTAACTGTTCATTTAAGTTGTTTTATCATTTTGTGGAACATATGAAATCACACTGCCCTGAGAGTTTCAAGTGTGAAATATCCAATAACAGCTATCTATGGAAGTGTGCATGGAAAGAGCACTTAAATTGTTACCACCTTGAAGAATGTAGAGTCAGTAAGAAGCAAAAAACTGGGGAAAATTCACATATCAGCAGAGTGAGAAACAGTTTGACCATTTTGAACATTTTGAAGAGCATCTTTGAAAATACACATGTGAAAAACCTTTTAATGTCCAAATTGTCATGAAAAATGTGTTAAAAATAACACCCTCAGATGTCACCTCATTGCATGTCACACTGGAGTGAGGGCGAAAAAAAAAAAAAAGGAAAAAAAGAAGCTTTATGAATGCCAGTTCTGCAACAGTGTGTTTAACAGCTGGGATCAGTTCAAAAATCACTTGGTAGTACACACTGAAGATAAATCCAACCATTGTACTTTATGTGACTTGTGGTTTACGCAAGGAAATAAGGAAATAAATTAAGGAGGCAATTCAGTAATATAGTATTTTAGAATGGCTAGTAACCAAAGAAGTTCTTTCAGTAGAAACACGTGAGCAAACTGAACCTGTGACATCAATGACTATTATTGAACAAGTTAGAAAGGCGCATGTGTTACCATTGCTTCAAGATTAGATGGATTCAGCACAAGTAACTGTGGAACAAGTCCATCCAGATTGCTCAAGTGCCCAATTCATATATGAGTGAGATTCCAGAGCAGGCCCAAGTGAGTTATCTAGAAATGGGTTGAATACAGTATGAAGAAGACACTGAAGTACATGTAGAGGAGTTGCATGTTGAATGAGTAAATCGGATGCTAACTAAAGTACAAACTGAGATTCTAGAAGCAGACTTGGATCACATGATCCCAGAACTCATGAACCAAGAGGATAGAGAGGCTGACTCAGCAGATGCTTCTGTGGCTAGCAGCAAAGATCATGAAGATGCTGAGTGTTTACAGATCAAACCAAAAGTGAATTCCCAAGCTGAAAAGGCAGGGAATGGGAACAGAACAGCTCCACTGGCTTTTTAGAATGAAATAACAAATTAATATATCTTTCAATTTACACACTGAGTTTTTGAACTGATTGAGGACATGTGATTGTCCTTAAGCTAACAAACAAGTGGACCAACATTAAACTATTTCCTATTGTGTTAAACTGTTTCTATTGAAACAAACTAATTCTCCTTCCTCCGCTTAATGCCACAGAAGAGGTGTCTTTCCTATAAGTGAAGGGGAGCTTTGAGACGTATATTTCTGGAAACTTAAATGGATTATGTTCTTATTATACAGTTGGGTATAAATACACCTATTTTCATTGTGGTTCAAGTTTTCCCTTTTCTCGTTTCCAGGTCATATCCTTCCCCAGTTGTTTTTCACATTGTAAAATCAAATGTAAAATCTTTAGAATACAAGTTTATATATTCCCATGCATGTTAGAAAATTGATTATATAGGAAACACAACTGCATGAAGAAAAGTGCATTGTTACTGTGTCAAAAACATAAAACAACATGACTGAAGAATCCTCAAAAAAGATTCGTGACTAGTGAAGCCCATTTGAACTGTTAAATTAGTTAAATAAATTTTAAAAAATCTTATTTCTTGCTATTAAAATTTTGACTTCTAGCTTTCTTTAGTTTGAACAAATATTTTTGTCTACTCCAATAATCACAGATGCCATCCTTGCAATAGAAAAAGTGGTGGTGACATTATTTTTAGAGGGTAAAAAAAGAGGAAAATCCATACCCACATGCCCTTTCAAAACCAACTAAACTTCTGTAAAGCATCTCTGTTCTTTCAAAGTCATGTTGTAAGGGACAATGTAAGCAATGTGGTAACATTTTATATTTTTTGCTCATAATGACAGCCTCCAATTCTTTTTCACTTAAGTTAGGTTGAGAAATTTCATTTAATAGCAGCTGCAGTGTCATTTTCAATTGGGAAAATTTATTTATGTCTGTGGTAAATTTTATTTTTATGAAAAGTTGCACTAGTATTTTACCAGTAGATGAAAAAAGAATAAGCATCATTTAAAAATTAATGGATATAAAATAATGCATAGAGAAAAGCATGTATATAATTATCAGACTTTGTTCTGGATGGAATCATTCCCCCTAATCCTTAGATCTTGTGCTATAACTTTAAAAGTCATATGAATAAGAGTGCTAAACTATGGACTTAAAAATAGGTGTGTAAATAATCTTAATCAGTATGACTTGGAAAATACGATATAGCAACTACAAAAAGAAATATGTAAACGGTGGCATCAAAAACATAAAATAACATGAACGAAGAATCCTCAAAAAAGATGTGTGACTAGTGAAACCCTTTTGGACTGTTAAATTAGTTAAATAAATAAACAATCTTACTTCTTGCTACTAAAAAAAACATAAAATGTGGTGGTGGAGTAAAAGCGTAATTTTAAATCAAAGTTATCAGATTAAACTAGTTTATCATAACTATATTTTTTGTAAGTTTGTGATAACCACAAAACAAAAGCCTACAGTACATACATAAAAAATAAAAAATAAGGAATCAAAGCATACCACCATAGAAAATAATCTAATCACAAAAGAAGACAGCAAGAGAAGAAGAAAGGAATAAAAGATCCAAAACACAACTAAAAAACAACAAAATGGCAGTAGTAAGTCCTTACCTATCAATAATTATTTTAAATGTAAATGGATTAAGTTTTCCAAAATACTCTGACTTGATTATTACACATTTTATGCATGCAACAAAATATCACAAGTACCCCCATAAATATGTAAAAATTATGCATCAATTAGAAAAGAAAAGACATAAGATTTTTAATTTTAAACTTTTTTATTTTAAAGATGTGGGGTACAATAATTCAGGGTTAGGTATACAAATGTTCATTATGCAGGTACCCTTGTTGATGAGGTGTGCCCTCCCTCCCCCGACAGATTCCCACTACCGCCAACATTGCCTCCTCCCCCACAGTTTCCCACTACTGCCAATCCTTTTCTTATAGTATTATGATAATTGCTCAAGGTCCGCTTGACATAAGATTTTTAAAAAGACATACAGTGACTGAATGGATTAAAAAACATGACCCAATTATATGCTGTCTACAGAAAATTCACTTTAACTTTAAGGACACACAGAGTCAAAGTGAAAGGATGGAAAAAGGATATTCCATGCAAATGGAAACCAAAAGAAAGTAGGAGTATCTATACTTATGTCAGAAAAATAAACTTATAGTCCTAAACTGTAAAAAGAGAAAAAGAAGGTCATTATATAATGACAAAGGGGTCAATTCATCAAAAGGATATAATAATTATAAGTAAATATGCACCCAATGTTGGATATTTACCTAAACACATAAAACAGTTATTAACATATTTGAGGGGACAAATGCACAGTTATATCAAAGTATCAGAGGACTTTAATACCCCACTTTCAATGATGAACAGATCATCTGGATAGAAAATTGGTGAGGAAATACTGGACTAAGATATACACAGAATAGTCCATCCAACAGCAGCAGAATATACATTCTTCTCAAGCACACATGAAATATTCTTCAGAATAGATCACATGTTAGGCTTCAAAACAAGTCTTTAAAAATGTAATAATATTGAAATTATATCAAGCATCTTTTCTAACCACAATGGTAAGAAACTAGAAATCAAGAGAAATTTTGAAAAATTTACAAATATGTGGAAATTAAACAACATGCTCTCCAACAACCAAAGTGTCAAAGAGGAATTCAAAAGGAAACATTTTAAATATCTTTAGACAAATGAAAATGGAAAAACAACATACTAAAACTTATGAGAAGTAGGCCGCAGTAGCTTACACCTATAATCCTAGAACTTTGGAAGGCCAAAGTGGGAGAATTTCTTGAGCCCAAGAGTTTGTGAGACCAGCCTATGCAACATAGCAAGACCTTGTCTCTACAAAAAATAAAAAATAAATAAGAATATTAAAATATGTATGAGAAGCAATTAAAGCAGTTCTTTTTTTTCGACCACAGATCAACGTTCAATGTGTCTTCATTTTAAAATATTAGCTAAAAATTATTTTAGTACAGAGTATTTTGCTTAGTTTACTGCTTAAATCTGTTGTGCAGCTATAACAAAATACCACATGATGGGTAATTTATAAAGAACAGAAATGTATTTTCTTACAGTTCTGGGGGCTGGGAAGTCCAAGACCAAAACCCTCAGCCTTGGTATCTGATGAGGGCTTGCTCCATTGATGGCATCCTCACGTGGCAGCAGGTAAAAGTGCAGAAAAGGACTGAAGGCTGTGTGAAGCCTCTTTGAACAAGGCCTTAATCTCATTCACTAGGCTCTGAACTTATGACTTTATCACTTCCTAATGGCCTCACTTCTTTTTTTATTGATAGATAATCGCTGTACATATTTCCATTGTGATAATTTGATACATTCATATAATTGAATCAGGAAAACTGGGATATCCACCACCTTAGTTTTCTTTATGCTAGGAACATTCAAAGTAGCCTCTTCTAGCTATTTTCAAATGTACAATCAATTAACATTAATTATAGTCATTCTACTGATCTATCAAACACCTGGTCCTATTTCTTCTAAGTATATATTTGTACCCATTAATCAACTTCTCTTCATCCTCCTTTCTCCTCTCATTCCCAGCCTCTGTTTAACCAACAATCTACTCTTTATCTTCATGAGATCCACCTTTTGGCTCCCACATATAGGTAAGAACATGCAATATTCTGTGCTTTGTTTATTTGACTTAATGGCCTTGGGTTCCATCCATGTTGCTGCAAATGATATCATTTTGTTCTTTTTTATGGCTGAATAATATTCCTCTGTGTGTGTGTGTGTGTGTGTGTGTGTGTGTGTGTGTGTGTACATTTTCTTTATCCATTCATCTATTGATGAACACTTAGGTTGATTTCATATTTTTGCTATTGGGAATAGTGCTACAATAAACATGAGAGTGCAGATATCACTTTGATATATTGATTTCCCTTCACTTGGAATATATACCCAGTATTGGCACTGCTGGCATATATGATAGTTCTATTTTTAGTTCTTTGAGGAACCTCCATTCTGTTATTCATAGTGGTTGTACTAATCGACATTCCCACCAAAGTATACAAGGGTTCCCCTTTCTCTACTTCCTCATTAGCATCATTTTTACCCTGTCTTTTTGATAATAGCCATTCCAACTATGGTGAGATGATATTTCATTGTTGTTTTGATTTCCACTTCTCTGATGATGACTTATGTTGAGTATTTTTTCATATACTTGTTGGCCATTTTTATGTCTTCTTTTGTGACATGTCTACTTAGGTCTTTTGTCCATTTTAAAATTATTTGTTCTATTGTTATTGAGTTGTTTGAGCTCCTTATATATTCTGGTTATTAATCCCTTGCCGGAGAAATACTTTGCAAATATTTTCCCCCATTTTGTGGTTTGTCTCTTCACTTTGTTGATTGTTTCCTTTGCTGTTCAGAAGCTTTTTACCTTGATGTTATCCTATTGTCCATTTTTGCTTTTCTTGCCCAAAAAACTTTAACTAGATCAATGTCCTAGAGCATTTCCCCAATGTTTTTGTCTAGTAGTTTCATGGTTTCAGGTCCTAGATATAAGTATGTAACCTATTTTTATTTGATTTGGGTGAGAAGTAGAGGTCTAGTTTCATTCTTCTACATACGGATATCCAGTTTTTCGGGCACATTTATTTAAGAGATTGTCTTTTCCCCCACTGTAAGTTCTTGGCACCTTTGTCAATGAGTTGCCTGTAAGTTTGTGAATTTATATCTGAGTCTTATATTCCATTCCAATGGTCTATGTGTCTATTTTTGTGCCAGTGCCATGCTGTTTTGGTTATTACAGTTTTGTAGTATAATTTGAAGTCAGTTAGTATGATTCCTCCAGCTTTGTTGTTTTTGTTCAGAATTACCTTGTCTATTCAGGCTACTTTTTGGCTCCATGTAAATTTTAGCATTGTTTTTTCTACATCTGTGAGGAATGCCATTAATATTTTGATAGCATTTGCATTGAATCTGTAAATTGATTTGTGTAGTATTGTTATGATAACAATATTAATTCTTCCAATCCATGAGTATGAAATATTCTTCCATTTTTTTGTCCACTTTAATTTCTTTTATCAATGTTTTATAATTTTCCTTGTATAGCCTATAATTTGTTACAACTTTGATTAAATGGATTTCTAGGTATTTTATACTCTTCCTAGCTATCATAAATGAGATTGTGTGGTATTATAATATAGACATTGTTTTTTGTCCATGGTTCCTGGTTCATGACTCCCATAACCTTTGTTACAGTCTTTTATTACAATATTGGGTATGCTAGGACTCAGGGTCAGGCCTTACAAACAGAATATCTCTGACCTTTTCCTACCCTTCCTTCACATGCCCCAAGGTAGGATTCTAACCTTCCCCCACCTTCTGATTGTAGGTCTTAAGATCTTCCCCAGAAAGAGTCCTTCCCTACACTCAGGGAAAGGAATACTGCTGCCAGGAAGCCTCTATAAAAACCCAGCAGGACTGGGTTCAGCAAGCTTTTGGTTAGCTGGACACTTGGAGGTTCCTGGAGGATGGCATGCCCAGGGAGGGCAGGAAAACTACACATCCTTTCCCCCATACCTTTCCCTATGCATCTCTTAATCTGTATCCTTCATAATATCCTTTGTTATAATAAACCAGTAAGTGTAAGTAAATGTTTTCCTGAGTTCTATGAGCTGCTCCAGCAAATTAATCAAACCCAAAGAGGGGAGAGTGGGAACTCTAACTTGAAGCTGGCAGGTCAGAAGTTCTGGAGGCCCAGGCAAGCCCAGGCAATTGGTGTCTGAGGTTGGGGGCAGTCTTGGGGACTGAACCCTCAACCTGTGAGGTCTGACACTATCTTCAGGTAGATAGTGTCAGAATTGAATTGGAGGACACCTACCTGGTATTCACTGCTTGTCATATGAGAAAAATCCCCACATTTGATCACAGAAATCTTCTGTGTTGATGATCGTTATGGTGTGAGAGCAGAGGAAAAACATGGTTTGAGAGTTTTCCCAAAGCAGATTGCTTTCTAGATTTCTCTTAGAGTGTTTTGTATAGGCATACATAAATGCTACTGGTTTTCATATGTTCATTTTGAACCCTGCAACTTTTCTGAATTAGTTTATTTATTCTAACAACTTTTTGATGAAATCTTTACGTTTCTAAAAATTATCTTTTAAATTTCTTATATTTTTCTGCTAGGTTACAACCTCTTTTTCAGTATTAGATGGTGCCTTAAGCCCAAGTTTGCCTCAGCTGTAGCAAATGATCAGAGCATTGCCCATCTGGAATGGGAGAGGCCCCAAAGGGGATATCATGGCAGTGTGGAAGGGCCAGCTAGGGGTTTTTGCCCAGAGGACCTGTGAACATACCTCCTAAAGCATGGTGCTGCTGAATATCCAGTCTGACTTGGCATTTCTTTGGCTGAGTTACAGAGTAGAGTTTCCAGGGCTTGGAATGGTAGTGCTCCCTCTCTCCTTTGGCTCTGACTGTCCTCAGGGATATGTCTCCCTTCAGGCACTCATGATACTTCCAGTAGGTTGAGGCATGGACATATTTCCTGCCAGGGAACCCAAGATGGTGAGAAAGCTGGCTGTCCACCTCGATCTCACTTTTTGCCAGTGTAGAAAACATGAGTCCAGGGAAATTTTTCATGTGCTTGGTGCCAGGCAGATTTGTGGGGAGGGGTGTCACAGATATAGAAATTCAATTCTCTTACCATATGCACAGATTTTTTTTCACTTGTTTGTGGTCCCAGGAAATGGCTCATCCTTATATCTGAATGTGGCTTATTGCTGGTGATAATCTCATTGCTATATATTTGTTCTTATTTTTTTGTAAGAGGGAGTGAAGCCGGCTTGCATCTACTTCACCAATTTAAAATCAGAACTCGTTGAAAAGTAGTTCTAAGAGGAAAATTTAAAGTAATAAACATATACATGAAGAAAAAAGGAAGTTCTCAAATAAATAACCTAACCTTACACCACAAGGAATTAGAAGAACAAATGAATCCCAAAGTTAGTAGAGGAAAGGAAACAACAAAGATTAGAGCAGAAATAAAGGAAACAGAAACTAGAAAAGCAGTAGAAAAAAAATCACTAAAACTAAGAGTTAGTTTTTGTATAAATAAAATCAACAAATCCTTAGCTAGACTAAGAAAAAAAGAGAGAGCATACATATAAAATTAGAAAAGAAAGAGGCGACATTAAAATTAACAACAAAAAAAGAATAATAAGAAACTTCTATGGAAAATTATATGTCAACAAATTGAATAAACTAGAAGAAATCGTTAAATTTCTAAGAACATACAACCTACTAAAACTTAATTGTGAAACATAAAATCTGGCCGGGCTCGGTGACTCAGCCTGTGAACCCAGCACTTTGGGAGGCCGAGAGTGGATTGCCTGAGCCTGTGAGTTCGAGACCAGTCCGGGCAAATTGGCAAGACCTCGTCTCTACAATAAAAATCAAAATCATATCAAGCACCTTCTCAGACCATATTGGAATAAAACTGGAAATTCACTCCAAGAGGAACTTGCAAAACCAGTCAAAAACATGGAAGTTAAAACATCTGCTCCTGAATGATCCATGAGTCAAGAATGAAATCAAGATGGACATTAAAAAATTCCTTAAGAATGAATAACAAAAGTAAAAAAAAGTTATCAAAACCTCTGGGACACAGCTAAAGCTGTGCTCAGAGGAAAATTCACAGTGTTTAAAGCCTATATTAGTAAGACTGAAAGATCACATATTGACAGCCCAACATCACACCTCAAGGAACTAGAAAAACATGAACAAACCAAT
>CAUYQG010291563.1:0-32781 GCA_963574415.1 Tarsius wallacei
AACTAATCTACCAATGTCTGGTTCAGCCGGGCGTGGTAGCACGCGCCTGTAGTTCCAGCTACTCGGAAGGCTGAGGCGGAAGGATCGCCGGGGCCCAGCAGGTCGAGGCTGTGGTGGCCGGGAGCGGCCACTGCACTCTAGCCTGGGCGACAGAGTGAGACTCCAACTCAAAAAAAAAAAAAAATATATATATATATATATATATATATAAATGTCTCATTATGTATATACGCTAACCATATTGTGTAGTTTATGTGCGGCCCAAGACAATTCCTCTTTACCTGATGCGTCTCAGGGAAGCCAAAATGTTGGTCATATCTGCTTTAAAGTGTACCTGAGTATTTAGAGCTTCTCTGAAATCAAGGCAATTACCTGAGGTGAGGAAAGAAAAAAAGGGCAACTCATTAAGTTTTACAGTATTTGCTGAGATTAATTTTGCTGTTTTTTAAAAAAATCACTATCTTATTTACCATTTTTACTTTTATTTTTTATGTCAAGGTCTCACTCTGACACTCAAGCTGGAGTGCAGTGGCAGGATCACAGGTCACTGCAGCCTTGACCTCCTAGGCTCAGGCAATCCTTCCTCCTCGGCCTCCCAACTAGCTGGGGCTACAGGCACACTACAGGTACGTGCCATCGTGCCTGGCTAACTTTCTGATTTTTTTTTTTTTTTTGTAGCGATAAGGGCTTGCTATGTTGCCTAGGTTGTTCTCAAACTCTTGGCTCAAGCAATCCTCTCATCTTGACTTCTCGAAGTGCTGGGATTATGAGTGTGATCCACCATGCTCAGCCATATCACTGTCTTATAAGTCAATAACATTTACAATTCCCAGGTGAGCAACACTTTTAAATTCCTTAGCCAGGGCTAGAAGAGCACCATAACCTACATTGGCCATCTGCAGAAAAACAAAAATGAAAACATAAAACAAAATAAAGCCAAAAACCCTTGGCTAGTCCATCTATATGACATTCCAGAAAAGGGAAAACTATAAAGACAGTAAAAAAAAAAAAAAAAATTTGGTGGCTGCCAGGAGTCAAGGGGGTGCGGGCATGAATAGGATTTTTAAGGCAGGAGAACTACTCCACTTGGTAGACACATGTCACTATACATCTGTCCAAACCCATAGAATATACTCCAAGAGTGAGCCCTAATGTAAACCACATGCTTGAGATGACAATGATGGCTCATTCTGGTGTGGGATGCTGATAAGGAGACAGGCTTTGCATGAGTAGGAACTGGGTTATATGGAAAATCTCTGTACTTTCCGCTCATTTTGCTGTGAGCCTAAAACTGCTCTAAAAAATAAATGTGCATGAAAAACAAAACCCAAAACTTGATTCATTGTTTTCTCATTCATTCAATAGTTCTATAGACATTTATTGGTTGCTCACCGTGAACTAGGCATTGATTTAAAGCTTGGGCATACAGTGGTGAACAGAATTGGTCAAATTCCTATGTTTTTGCAGATTATGGGGAAGACGGGCCACACGTAGCTACAGGTACATGTACCATGTACATAATGTCACTACAGCAGATGGTGATAATCACCGTGAAGAAAAGTTAAGTCTTGGTGTGGTGGCTCATGCCAGTAATCCCAGCACTTTGGGAGGTCAAGGCAGGAAGATTCCTTGAGTCCAAGAGTTGGAGATCAGCCTGGGCAACATAGTGGGGCCTCATCTCTGGAAAAAAATTTTTTAAATTGGCCTGGTGTGGTGGTGCATGCCTGTAGTCCCAGCTACTCCAGAGGCTGAGGTGAAAGGATCGCCTGAGTCTAGAAGGTTGAGGCTGAGATGAGCTGTGATTGTGCCACTGCACTCCAGCCTGGACGACAGAGTGAGACTCCAATTAAAAAAAAAAAAAATCAAACATCTTAAAGGGATAGAGTGTTGCATGCTGTGGGTGGTGAGGGGAAGAGCTCTTTTCAGAATTGGTTTTCAGGAAAGGTCCCACTGATGAGGTGATCTTTAGAGAGACATGTGAGGGGTTGAGCAACACAGAGCTCTGGAGTTAGAGCAATAAAGGTATAAAACCAGCAAGAGAAAGGCCCTGAGGCTTGGTATCTTTGGGAAATATCAGGAAGACCTGTGAGCCTGGGGGTCCAGTCATGGAGAGATGGGGGAGAGATGACAAGACACCAGATCACACAGAGCCGGGTGAAGACACGGGGTTTATGGACTGTAATAGAAAGCCGTTGGGTGCTTATGAGCTGGAGAGAGAAGTGATCCAACCTCATTCAGACAATGAGGGTCACGAGTGACAATGAGGGGCACAAGTGATAGAAATCTGCTTGAGGCCAGGTGTGGCAGCTCACCTCTGTAAACCCAACACTTTGGGAGGCTGAGTCTGGAGGATTGCTTGAGCCCAGGAGTTCGAGACCAGCCTGGGAAACATAGTGAAACCCCCATCTCTACAGAAAAATAAAAAACCAAAAAAATAGCCAAGTGTGGTGGCACATACCTGTAGTCTCAGCTACTCAGGCGGCTGAGGCTGAGGGATCGCCTGAGCCCAGGAAGTTGAGGCTGCCATAAACCTTGATTGCACAACTACACTCCAGCCTGGGAGACAGCGCAAGACACTGATGCAAAAAGAAGAAAAAAAGAAAAGAAATCTGCTTGAGATCCTGATGTCTTGGAATAAATTAGTGCATTGAAATTAATGTGACACTAATCATCAGGGAAATGCAAACCAAAATCGCAATGAGGTACCATTTCACACCAGTCAGAATGGCTATTATTAAAAAGTCAAAAAACAATGGATCACTGTTGGTGAGAATGTAAGCTAATTCAAACCCTGTGGAGAACAGTTCGGAGATTTCTCAGAGAACTGAAAACAGACCAGTGATCCCACAACCAGGTATATATCCAAAGGAATATTAATCATTCTACCAAAAAGATACTTGCAATTGTATGTTTATCACAGCAAAGACAGGAAACCAACGTAGGTACCTGTCAACAATGGACTTGACAAAGAAGATATAGTATCTATACACCACAGAATACTACACAGTCATAAAAAAGATCAAAATCATGTCATTTGCAGCAACATGGATGCAGCTGGAGGCCATTATCCTAACCAAACTAACGCAAATATAGAAGACCAAATACAGCATGTTTTCACTTATAAGTGGGAGCTAAACACTGAAATTCACAGACATGAACATGGGAAAAACAGACACTGGAGACTCATAAAGGGGAAAGGAAAGAATAGAAGGAGAGAGGACAAGGTTGAAAAACGACTACTATTGGGTACCGTGTTCACTGTTTGGGTGACAGTTTCAATAGAAGCCCAACCTCACCATTATACAATATACTCATTTAACAGTCCTGCAATGCACCCCCTTAATCTCTCTTTATATTTTTTGAGTTAGGGTCCTTTTCTGTCATCTAGGCTGGAGTTCAGTGCCACCACCACGGCTCACCACAGCCTTGACCTCCTGAGTTCAGGAGATACTTCCGCCTCAGTCTTCCCAGTAACTGGGACTACAGGTGTGTGCCACCATGCCTGGCTAATTTATTTTTATTTTTTATTTTTATAGAGATGAGGTCTTGCTATGCTGCCCAGGCAGGTCGCAAATTCCTGGCCTCAAACAATCCTCCTGCCTCGACTTCCCAAAGTGCTGTTCCTGGCCTACATTGAATCTAAAAATAATCATTTTTTTAAAAAAAAGAAATTGATGAGAAGTGTGTTGAGCCCAAGAGATATTTTTAAGGTATAGCCAAAGAGATTTGCTGGTAAAGTGTACACGGGTTGAGCTGGATAATCCAAGATGTTACTGAAGGTCTCAGATAGGTGAATGATGGTTTCATTTACTGAGTTAAGTCCCAGGGGAAGGACAAAGTCTGGGTGCAAAGATGAAGGGTTTGGTTTTGGTGAAGGTCAAGCTGCTTCATTAGTATTCATGTGGAGATGTTGAAGAGGCAACTGGAAATTTGGAGTTCAGGAAAAAGGTCAGGCCTGGAGATGGAGGGTTGAGAGTCATATTTGCATGAAGTACCCAGTTAGTGTGGGTGTGAGACCTGAACTCTGGCTTTCTCCAACATTTAGGGGAGGAGAATTCAGTCAAGGACATTGAAATGGATGGAGGCACTGGTGTGACCAACCTGCCAGAAACCATGCAAATTGTAATGGTCATATCAGAATGATTATCATTACTAAGATAAGAGAATGGGACTTTCCAGGGTTTGGTGTACCTATGAGTGAATTTATGCCTAACAAGATACCCCCAGATTCTCATTCTCTTCCCTGTTCTATTCCAGGGTATAATTAAGCTACCATTTTGTCTCAGTTACCAGAGGAACTCTCAAAACTTGAACAATTTTGAAGTTTAACCATGTATGAAAGAAATGCCAACACATGAAGAATTTGTGAATATGTGAATATGCCAAATAAGTGAATATTTGAATATGCTCAAATGCCAAGTTGTGAATAAGTGAATATTTAAATGAGATGTCTGTTGATTTATTGTAAGTGCCTTCATTATTTCCATAATTCTAAAGATTTTGTTGATACTTGCACACCAGTACCACCTGGGGGGCTTTAGAAAAATACCAATGCCCAGGCCAATTGAATAGAAATTTCTGAAGCATTTCAACAGTTTTTACATTTTTTTTTTGAGTTGGAGTCTCCGTCAGCCAGGCTGGGGTGCAGTAGCATGCTCACAATGACCCCAGTGACCCTCGGGGCTCCAGTGATCCTTCTGCTTCAGCCTTCCAAGTAGCTGGAACCACAGGCACATGCTACCAGGCCCGGCTAAATTTTTGATTTATTGTAGAGATGAGGTCTTGCCAAGTTGCCCAGGCTTTTCTCGAACCTGTGGGCTCAGGAAATTCTCAGGCCTCTCAAGTTTTTACATTTTTACCACACCTCTCAGGAGATTTTAATATGCAACTAAGGTTGAGAACTGCTTGTCTCCGTGTGTGTGTGTGTGTGTGTGTGTGTGTGTGTGTGTATAACTTTATGTAGCTGCAATTAATAATAGATGCAATATTGTTTTGATGATTTTTATACAGTATTGTAAATATTTCCTTTTTGCGTAATCTGTAATTTTAGACTTGCATAGTTTAATATTGATGTACTATCATATACAGTACTTAGTCATCATGCTAAGTTAAGATTTAGGTTGCATTTAATTTTTGAGGATTATATGACACTGCAATTAACATTTTTTTCACCTGTTGTATTTATTCTTAAGCTAGATAGTATGATATGACATGCAGTTCATTATATTCATATTGCTTTTCAAACCTTTAAAATCATTTACAATCCCCTGGAGTATTTGGAGAAACAGATTCATCACAATCTCACTCTAGTTGCATGTTAAGAATTTATTTTTCAGTCGGGTGTGGTGGCTCATCAGGCGTTAGATTCTCATAAGGAGGGAGCACCCTAGGTCCCTCACAGGCACAGTTCACAACAGGAAACATGCTCCTCTGAGAATCTAATGTCACTGCTGAACTGACAGAAGACCAGTATCTGCTCACCCAGTGCTCACCCCCTGTTGTGTGGCCCAGTTCCTAACAGGACACAGACCATACTGGTCCATGGCTGGGGGTTGGGGACTACTGCTAAAACAAAAATGAGATGTATTTTCTTGGGTAACTTAAAAATTCAGAGGTTATCTAAATTTTGGCATTGATGGATTGAGAGAGTCAAATGATGGTGTGGTATTCCATTTATTTATCTCTATTGGTCAGTATTGCCTTGTTCCTGATGGACTTTATTCTTGGGTGGGGCCTTATAACCTGCTAGTTTAGATACTTAAAATTGCAAACCTCAAAAAAATTTATCTATCTATCTATCTATCTATCTATCTATCTATCTATCTATCTATAGAAAACATCAGCCAGGTGTGGTGGCGTGTTTCTGTAGTCCCAGCTACTTGGAAGGCTGAGGCAGAAGAATTGCCTGAATCCAGCAGATTAAGGTTGCAGTAGCCATGATCGTGACACTGCACTCTAGAGTGGGTGACAGAGTGAGGCTCCAACTCAAATGTGTGTGTGTGTGTGCGTGTGTGCGCGCGCGTGCGTGCGTGTGTGTGTGTGTGTGTGTATTAAAAAAGAAAAAAAATGGCAGCCTCTACTGGGATTCATTCTGATTGGCTCAGTCTGAACTAATCACTTTGGCTACATGCCTCCCTTCGACTCAGGTTTGTGGGCCCCATATCAGAAGAACATGGATTCAGAATTGGACGAGAGTCAGGCTATAGAGAGGTACTGGGTAAGGAAAAAAAAACCAACCCATAGATTTTATATGATATGTAACATCTTTAAGCATGCATTTTTATTAATGTTCTAACATTATTTTAAAGCAACGTTCAGCATATTGATATAGCAATATATGCCATATTATTTTAAAAGATTTATTTATTTAAAGAATCCTGTAGAATATTGATAAAAAGAAAAATAAGACATTTTAAGAATAAAAACATTTGTTTGTTAAGAATTCTACCTCTAGAGTCCTTATTCTTGACATCCATAAGTCAGGATTTGATTCAAGTGTTTACTTATGAAATTAGAACAGTAGACTGTCCTGTTGTATATATGGTGTTCTATGAGATAGTTGTTTTGAATATATTGTGCTCCCACAAGTCATGTTTGTGTTGAATTTTAGGAAAGGGGGGATATTCAGCAGTTTCCAGGAATATATTTTGTTTTATTTATTTATTTTTGAGTCAGGGTCTCACTCTGTCCCCCAGACTAGAGTGCAGTGGCATGATCATGAATCACCACAGCCTTGACCTCCTGGGCTCAGGCCATCTTTCTGCCTCAGCCTCCCAAGTAGCTGGGACCACAAGTGTGCGCTATCATATCTGGCTAATTTTTTGATATTTTTTAGAGACGGGGGTCTAGGATGTGGCCCAGGCTGATCTTGAACTCCTGGGCTCAAGCAATCTTCCCACCTTGGCCTCCCAAAGTGCTGAGATTACAGGTATGAGCCATCATGCCCGACAAACATTTCTTTTTAATCTATTGGTAGTTTATTAAAAAGAGAAACTATGACTTTAACCAGTTCATGATCATAATTTTAAAGTTTGAAAAACATAACAGCAGTCATATATAACTGAAGGAGTATGGTAATGAAAAAGAATTAGTAATCATCTATTCAAGGTGATGGAGCATAACACTCATGTCAGAATATTCCTCAAATATTCTGAATGGAGAATGAGAAAACAATATAGCAACCTCTCCTGACACCCAGTTATCATTTTTCTGGTAGAAGGCTTAGGAGGAAAAAGAGAGTGCTTATGTTCATTGCTGAAAGCATCACTGGTACATTAGAATCCAACATGTGATAAGAACAAGATTAAATCAAATTTTCTCTGCAATAATGCTGAAGCATTTGGTTACATGAGATAAAATATTGCGTGCTAGGTTTCCTATTTGCTTTTTTCTTTTTGTTTTCATCTTTTAAAATTCATGTGAACTTTAGTAGCAATATGTCACAATTCTGTGATACATAAGGCACATTTTACTGTGCTATATTAACAAGAATATTGCCTAGGAAAAAGGACTTACATTTTTTGTTTTGAATTTGGAGACTCACTCTGTTACCCAGGCTGGAGTGCAGTGGCACACTTGCAACCACTGCTGCCTTGACCCACTGGGCTCAGGCGATCCTTATGCCTCAGCCTTCCAAGTAGCTGGAACCACAGGCATACACCACCACGCCTGGCTAATTTTTTGATCTATCATAGAGACGATGTCTCACCAAGTTGCTCAGCCTGGTCTCGGCCCCTGGACTCAGGCAATCCTTTCACCTTGGCTTCCCAAAGTGCTGGGATTACAGGCTCAAGCCACTGTGCCAGGCTTAATTTTTTTTTTTTTTTTTTTTTTTTTTTTTAGCATTGACAAATTGAGATCATTTGGCAAGAGAAACGGTGGAAACACAGCAAGGTAGAGAACATTTATAATTATGGCAATGTATAATATTTTGAGACAATGAATTTCTATTCATTTTCTATATAGGCTAAAAATAACTGAGAAACTGTATCTGCTACAGATAAATATACAACAAAATTAATTTTGTATGGATTGATAATCTTAAAAATTGAGTTGCATAGTAATTTGGCTTTTAACTTTTCTTTAATTTATGAAGTTTACTTGTAATTCATTAGATATAAAAGCAGTCCCAAGACCAGATGCAGTGACTCACACCTGTAATCCCAGAATTTTGGAGATGGAGCCAAGAGGATTGCCTGAGTCCAGGAGTTCAAAACAAACCTGGGCAACATGCCGAGACCCATCTCTACAATAAATAAAAAAATTAGCCAGGGAGGTGGTGCAGAGCTGTGTTTCTAGCTACCTAGGAGGCTGTGGTGGAAGGATCTCCTGAACCCAAGAGGTCAAGGTTGGGTAGCTGTAATTAGCCTAGACAATAGAGTGAGTCTCTGATCCCCCCCCCAAATAAACAAACAAAAACCAGGGCAAAATGTATAGAAATAATCTTGGTATTAATCTACCTACAAATAAAGATATTCTTCACACTTAAAGTTTTTTAAAAATGTTTTTCAGTTATTGATTAGACACAAACTTTTCATTATGTGTGAATTTCTGGATCTTCAGTTCTTTTTTAATCTTTTTTTTTTTTTTTTGAGTTGGAGTCTCACTCTGTCGCCCAGACTGGAGTGCAGTGGCTGCTCCCGGCCACCGCAGCCACGACCTGCTGGGCTCCGGCGATCCTTCCGCCTCAGCCTTCCAAGGAGCTGGAACTACAGGTGCACACTACCACGCCCGGCTGATTTTTTGATTTGTTGTAGAGATGAGGGCTCGCCAAGTTGCCCAGGCGGGTCTCGAACCCGTGGGCTCAGACAATCCACCCACCTCAGCCTCCCAAGGCACGGGGTTACAGGCTGAGCCACCGAGCCTGGCAGATCTTCAGTTCTTTCAAACCATTAGGCCCTACCACACATCCTCTCCTTATAAATGTTCCAATAACAGAAATCATATTTATATATGTCCTCTATATTTCCATGATTCCAATCTGAGTCCATTCTTGCAAGTTAATGTTGCCTTATTTATTCTTAAAATAAGAGCTAACACTGAGTATTTTTTTTTTAGATTAGAAAATACAGTTTACTTAGAAAGTCAGAGAGAAAGAAAGGGGAGATTCACCTCCCTAAGGTAGGGAAGGGGGCCAAAGCTTAAGAAAACGTGGCTTGGCCATAGCTCAGAGAGCACATGGCCACATCATAGCTTAGCAAGGCAATGGCTCTGAGTATTTTCATGTGCCAGTTATTCTTTGAAATGCTTTACCTGGAAGTTGGTACCACTTAAAAAATAGGGAAACCGAATCACGGCAAGTTAAGTGTCTTGCCTTCAAACACATATCTAGTAAACGGAGGCATTGTGGCTTGGTGTCTAACACTTTGTAACCTCGCAGGAAGCCTTGCCATGTAAAGGATGAAACTTCTCTCCTCTGAAAGAGCTAAAGTGTCCACCTTCAGTGACACCACAGTAGGGTTAAAGATCTAGAGACAGTGAGAGCGTTCCTTCTTGTACTCTGGCGTTTTAAAGTTTCAATTAAATTGTCCCATAAAACATGAAATTAGAAATTCTTCAGACTATTTCTTGTAAGAAGACAATATTAAAATTCATTTTAGTTATTCTGTTGACCCTATGGAATCTAGTAGCAGAATTTTACAAAAGTTTTTCCTGGTATTGCTCTTACTGTGTTGCAGAATCGCATACAAGTTACCATATTGAAGATCAAAATTACTCTTCCTCAGTTTAAAAACTCCAATAAATATGAGGGTCAAGGTTCCCTTGAAACTTTATTATAACGAAACCTACTTTCAGAATTAAGACGAAAAAAGTCCATGTAACTAGAATGTTGGTATTACAAACAGTAATGATTTGAAAAAAAATGGAATTGGACAGAAATTGTAGCATTAACCATCCAACATGGTGCCTCTCATTTTGTTCTTAGAACACTTATGTGCTCTTAAAAAGTGAGAACCACAAAAACTTTTTGCTTTTTAGTTTTTATCTATTAATATTTACTACAGCAAACAGTGAAATTTACAAAATATTTAATTAATTGAAAAATAACAAATCATTTAGTGTTAACATCTTTAATGAAGAAATAATATATTTTCTAAAACAATATAATTAGTGATAAGAATGGCATTATTTTATGTTTTTGCAAATATACTTAATGTCTCGATTAATAAAAGATATTTGAGTTGTCACATTGTTTCTGGATTCAATCTGTTGTGATAATGTTGCTTTGATTGAAGTACAAGAAGAAAATCTGGCCTCACCCAGATATGTATTTGGAAATATCCCTTTTAAAAAAAGATAATTCTGAATATTATTTTTTGATATCATATCCAAACTTATCAAGTGGTAGTTTCTTAAATGTTGTTTGCAATGTGGATCTGAAACTATTTCGATGAAATTCTTATCTCTGCTATGTTAAAATTCATAGTCTATCTTGCACTTTATTTATTTGTTTGCTTATTTATTTATTTATCGAGTTAGAGTCTCACTCTGTTGCCCAGACAGAGTTGCATGCTCACAGCCACTGCAGCTTCCACCTGTTGGACTCAGTTGTTCCTTCTGCCTCAGCTTTCCAGGTTAGTTGCAACTACAGGCGTGCACCACCACGCTCAGCTAATTTTTTATTTATTGTAGAGATGAGGTCTCATCAAATTGCCCTGGCTTGTCTCAAACCCCTGGGCTCAGGCAACCCTCTTGCCTCCACCTTCCAAAGTGCTAGGGTTATAGGCATGAGCTACCACGCTCCACCCATCCTGAACTTTAAATGGATCATTATTGATGCACAATTTTGTAACATCATGCATTGGTAATTTGGAAAACAGTTCCTCAGTATTGCAGATCTTCCAAATGTTGACACATTTCTGTATACAATATCAAACAGTCATGTTTGTTATAATCAATCTCAATAGAAAGTAAGTTAAGTAGTGGGAAACTGACAAAGTTGTAATGGAGAATACAAGTTTCCCAAAATTCTAGGTTTTGCTTGAAAACTTTAGTTTTATCATCGGTGACACGTACTGCCAGTTATTTTTCTGGAAGTGACAGTAGAGTGACCAACTTGCTCAGCCTTGCCTAAGACCTACAAGGGTTCACAGATGTCACTTTTGACTGTATGTTGTTTATACAGTGCACACCACAAATATTTGGTATTAATTGCTCTGAATAAACACTACAACAGTTTTAACTTTTTTGTCTTTTCATGAAGGTCAATATTTCTGTTCAAAACGATATTCGCCTCTGGACAAAGTATTTCAGATAACCAAGTGTCTGATGATGGATCAGAAGTCTTCTCTTGATATGAAGAAAGGTCAGTTGAAAAAAAAATCATGAACTGCATGATCTGAAACAAGTTGTTCATGACTCAGTGGCTCAGTTTCCCAGATAGCAAACGAGACCGTTGGCTGAAATTAGTGATTGGTAATCAGGGAAACACTCCCTCTCTAGGGGTTATGGAAATATGTCCAGTGTTACTTGTTTTATTTGAATTTTTTGTTGCAATTGGAGGGTGTAGTCACTGGATTCAGTACCCTAGGATCAGGGATGCTAAATGACATCCCAGTCATGAAGTCTTACCCCATTAACAATAACACTGTTTTTGAGAAACACTGTATGTTCTCTGGCTTTCAGTCATCAGATGACAAATGCCTTGTTTCCCCAAAAGGAATATATATAAAGAAACAGTAAGTGCTGTGTCAAAGAAGAAAGAGAAAGAACAACATCCTGGAAGGTATATGTGTGTAAGGGAATGGAACTGAGCTAGCTGACCCTATTGGTAATATATTAAGAATGCAGGAGCCGGGCGCAGTGGCTCAAGCCTCTAATCCCAGCACTTTGGGAGGCCCAGGCAAGAGGATTGCTTAAACCCAGGGTATCGAGACCAGCCTGGACAACTTGGTGAGACTGCATCTCTACAGTAAATCAAAAGATAAGCCGGGCATGGTAGTGCATACCTGTAGTTCTAGCTACTTGGAAGACTGAGGCAGAAGGATCACCTGAGCACAGCAGGTCGAGGCTGAGAAGTGTGTCACTGCACTCCAGCCTGGGCGACAGAGTAAGACTCCAACTCAAAAAAAAAAAAAAAAAAAAAATGGAAGGAAGAGACTGTTATGGCCACCAGATCTTATCACTGACTTTCTCAGTCTCACACCCCCGGATCTGGTTAGGGTATTGCTACAACATACTCAATTTTTAAATTGCTGTTATAATGTGATACACGTATGCATTTACTGCATATTCCATAAGATATTTCATATTTATTTCTTTATCATGCAATAGGAAGCGGTGTAACAAAACTCTGAAATACAAACACAATTTCTGATCTTTTATACAATCTTTATAGAGTAAAGTTGATAGAGTCACTGTTTTCAGAATTTTTAGATACTTAGTCCCCATTCTTTTAAAATAAGAAACTTAAAATTCAAAGAAGGGCTAATTTAGTCAAAAATCACACAGTAGTCAAATGAAAGTGACTTCCAGTAAATAGAGATAGCTGGTATTCAGAATTTTTTTTTTTTTTCCGAGTTAGGGTTTCACTCTGTTGCCCAGGCTAGAGTGCATTGGCACAATCACAGCTCAGTGCAGATTTGATCTGGTAGGCTCGGGTGATCCTTCCACCTTAGCTTCCTGAGTAGCTGGGAGCACAGGTGCGTGCCACTCAGGCTCCGTTAATTTTTTGATCTCACTATGTTGCCTAGGTGGTCCCGAACTCCTGACCTCAAGCAATCCTCCCACCTCAGCCTCCCAAAGTGCTAGGATTATAAGCAGTAGCCACCGCACCTAGTCTGCATTTTAAAATTCTAATACCATAATACTCTTTAATTGTTGCAAATTTATATGGGTGAAGTTCAAGGTTTTTTTGTTTTGTTTTTTGTTTTCCAATTCCAGTGTCTTATTAAACTCAGCTTTTTTTTTTTTTTTTCAGACTGGAGTGCAGTGGCATGTTCACGGCCACCCTAGCGCTGACCTGCTGGACTCCAGTGATCCTTCTGCCTCAGCCTTCCAAGTAGCCGAAACTACAAGCACATGCTACCATGCCTAGCTAATTTTTGATTTACTGTAGAGACGAGGTATTGCCAAATTGCCCGGGCTGGTCTCGAACCCGCAGCTCAGGCAATCCACGCACCTCGGCCTCCCAAAGTGCTGGGATTACAGGCTCAGCCACCGAGCCTGACCAGGAGCTCAGCTTTTTTAAGTTGCAGTGAATATCAGGAGGGATTATTAATTAAAGCAAAGGATCTCAATAATTCTTTTTGCAATTTTGCCATAAAACCCTCAGTTTCTCATGGACTTATTTTTTATTTGTGAGTTAGCTGGGAGCTTTGAATTTTACATCATTTCTGCTCTAATAGTTTGTCTGTCTCAAGACTCTTAAGACATTATCTACCAATGGGCAAAGAAAGGCCATTACTAATTACTTATTTAGTTTCTATATCTTTGGTTGCCTTGACAAAATAAGTGATTGAGGCAAAAATAGTTTTAAATAAGAAACTTGCCTAATGAATCACCAGTGTATCTAGCTAGTATTTGCTACTTCAGATCATGTCCCTCCCACTTCTGCTTTAGTCGTTATTAAATTATGTATTATTACATTTTTTTTTTTTGCATTAGAGTCTCACTCTGTCACCCAGGCTGGAGTGCAATGGCACACTCATGGCTCACTGCAACATCAGCCTCCTGGGCTCAGGCAATACTCCCACTTTACCCTCCCAAGTAGCTCAGACTATAGATGTGTGCCACCACACCTGGCTAATTTTTTTATTTTTTTTGTAGAGGTAAGGTCTTGCTATGTTGCTCAGACTGGTCTTAAACTCCTGGCTTCAAGTCATCCTCCTGCCTGGGCCTCCCAAAGTTCTGGGATTTCAGATATGAGCCACCATGTCCTAGGTCATTATTAAGGCGTATGTAATTCCTAAGAAGCCTTAGTTTCAGCCGGGCTCGGTGGCTCAGCCTGTAATCCCGCACTTTGGGAGGCCGAGGTGAGTGGATTGCCTGAGCCCACGGGTTCAAGACCCACCTGGGCAAACTGGTGAGACCCCCATCTTTACAATAAATCAAAAAATTAGCCGGGCGTGGTAGCGCGCGCCTGTAGTTCCAGCTCCTTGGAAGGCTGAGGCGGAAGGATCGCCGGAGCCCAGCAGGTCGAGGCTGCAGTGGCCGGGAGTGGCCACTGCACTCCAGTCTGGGTGACGGAGTGAGACTCCAACTCAAAAAAAAAAAATTCTTTTCATAAGTTTTCTTTTATGAACATTATTATGGTTTACACAGATCACCTGTGACATGCTTGACTTTCTGTTTTGTCCTGTACTTCCCTCTTTCTTAGACAGTTATTTTACTTTAGGACAAAGATGTACAAGATCCTTTCTCATATAAAATTATTTTCTTTTTTAATAATGCATACTTATATCTATAATTTTTTCCACATCTCTTTCATATTTATGGGTTCTTTTTTATCTTGCTATATCAACAATCTTTCAGTAACCTTTGAATTAGTCAAAATATTTTTCTTTAATGAGGATACATATTTATATCTTTTTATAATTTTTAATTCATCAAAAACACTTCTTAATTTGGCATTTTTTAGTGAAAAACATAAGAAGTAATTTTAATTATGTGCTAGATACATAGTCCAGGGCACAGGACAAGGCTTTGGGCTAGGCCTTATTATCTGTTAAAGGCTGAAATCCAAAGATATAAGTTTATAGACAACTTAGGCAACTATAAAAAGTACTACAATAGCAAAGTTTTATATCTTAAACATCTAGCAGAAGTAGTATCTGAGCACTGGACAAATAGACAAAATTTCTAATTTCTGGAGATGTTTCTATTTTATTACAATTTTAAAATTGTTTTTATTTATTAAAGATTACTAAATTCGTATAAACTGAAATATGTTTCAATTAAAGTTCATATTTTTCTTATAAAATATTTGATATAAGCACTTGCTTTTCTTTCAAATCAATGAGAGCTTTTTAATATATTTTGGTAATGAAACACTATATACATAGATATACAGACACAGAGACAGAAGTTGACTTTATAGATTTATAAGATTCTCCATTTAGTTTTTAAAATTCCTCTTCCCTGCTTCAGACTAGCTATCTTTTTCAGTTACCTGTCTTATCTCCCTAGGAACCCTAAATTTGCATTTCCAGAGAATTCCTAAGTGAAACAAGAGAATTTGTATTTCAAAATCACAGAGTTAAGACACCATGACTCAGCATTAAAATGGTATAAGTAAATGTTCAATTAGCACATTAGACAAAGGTATGAATGACATATGAATTTAATGCAATGTAAAAGAGCAGTTTTAGACCTAAGAGGAATCTGTCTGCTTACTACTACTCTTTGGATTTCATAAGGAAAAACAGGTTACTCTCAAAAGGAAATCTGTGGCACTTTTCCTGTTTTCCTTAAGGGATCCCAGGTTGTTGGAAATTATTTTAGGTCTCTTTATGTGGGCATTGAGAGTGGCAAGAGGGAGGAGGGGTAGACAGAAGCAAATGGAGAAACAGACGAAATTTTGTCAACTAAAAAAAAAAAATCCCCAAAACAGGATCCAAAAAAAGAAAAAGCATACAGGCCTTAACAACACACACACACACACACACACACACACACACACACGTGTATGTATATGTACATATTACTGTTTACTTACGGGGGGCAAAAAACCAGAATTATTTATTAAAATTGTATATTTATTCTTATATGTTTAAACTTCAGTCACTTTCAAAGTACTCTTCTTTTGATGCTTTTTCCACTGTTGAAAAACAGTTTTTGAACTTGTCAATTTTGATGCCTTTTAGTGCTTCTGCCATTTTTTGGTTTCACCTCTTCCACACTGGCAAAATGTTTCCCTTGAGAAGTTTTTTCATTGGGGAAACAAACAAACAAACAAACAAAAAAAGGTCCTTGGGGCGAGATTGGGTGAATAGGGAGGGTGAGGCATGGGGATCATGCCGTTTTTGGTCAAAAACTGCTGAATACTCAATGTGATGTGGGCAGGTCCGTTATTATGCTAGTCACCTGTTTGCCACAACTCTGCAAATCATGATGCAACTTTCTCAAAACTTCCAGATGAAAATCAATGGGTTCCTAGAACATTTACCCAGTGGGAGAAGCCTGTACTACAAGGGGTCCACTAAAAGATGATTCTGGTTTTTTTGGGAGGTTCCTCTTCATATAGCTTAGATATTAAATTTTGTGAAGCTGACTTTTAATCATAGGCTCTAAAGTCCTTTCAAATATCATTATCAGATTTTAACAATTGATATTTTTCTACTTTTAAAATTCTGTTTAATAAAAAAAGATATTTCTCCAATTGCCTTAACCAATATTAAATGGCAAAGTCATGGACACATGAGGTAAACACAAATATCAAACTGGAAAAAACTTGTTTCTTGATTAGGTATGGAGCCCATGCCTCCAAGGTGAAAGGACAGAACCATCACTAAAGTATAGAACAGGCAGTTTTGAGTTTGCAGAGGATTTTCAGCATTTTTCTTTGCTCTTTAATTTAATAAAGATAATTCTTAAGGCTAGCTGAGACACTATTATGTCTTTCTTTTAATTTTAACCTTTCCATCAACTGTTTGGAATGAGAGATCACCCAAGCCTATAATTCCAGCATTTTGGAAGGCCAAGACAAGAGGATTGCCTGAGTTCAGGGGTTCAAGATCAGCCCAGGCAACTTGGTGAGCTCTTGTCTCTACAATAAATTAAGAAAGATTAGCTGAGTGTGGTAGTGCACACCTGTAGTTCCAGCTATTTGGAAGGATCTCCTGAGCCCAGCAGGTTGAGGCTGTGGTGGCCATGAGCATGTCACTGCCCTCCAGCCTGGGTGACAGAGTGAGACTCCAACTCACAAAAAAGAAAACTTTCATCCATTGGCTATTAGGATTTTCAGTGGTGTCATTTATTCTAATAGTGACTCACTCCAAAAGACTTTCTAAAGATCAGGTGGTAATTTTGCAGGTTTTTACCATATAAGTGAGAAGTATTACTGGAGAGGGCATAGACGAAGCATCCCAGGATCCCCAGAAATTCACTCTCAGAGATAGACATAAGATAGCAAAAGTTGACAAATGCCCCATAGGAATGGGACCTTTTAAGGCAAAACTTCCCTGAGAGCTGAGATGTTCAGAATGAAAAATCTGCTGCTTAAATTCTTACATGTCTTAGACTCCAATCTTTTTAGACTGGCCACCTGATGTGAATCCAAAAATTTATGACTCCAGATGGCAGAGACTAAGAGAGAATATTCCCACTTAGTTACAAAGCTTAGCTCTTAAAGATGTAACAAGAGAAGAGGGAAACCTCACTGGTTTGTCAGAGACCCACAGTAAAGTTTGTCTTAACAAACGCTGGTAAAGAAAGAAACATAAACTGACCAGTCTGCAGGGCTTGCTCCAACAGCGAGCTCATAGGGGATTTTGATCTGTGTTCTACCCTATGGTACCCATCTTTATGATGGAACACCACAGAAAGACAGCAACAAAATAAAATGGCAACAACAGAAAGCTATTTCTGAGAGGAAAGTGGTCAAACAATATGAATTTTCATGCCATAAATCACCAGAACTACACCAGAGTTGCTCCATCCCAAGACTAGTCACACAAATATTTTTCCTATTAAAATCTTGCTGATGAGACAAACAGTGATTTTTACTGTCCACTCACTGGAGTACATAAAGAGAGAGGCCAGGAACCTGGCTTGTAAGAGATTCTTTCCCTTTTGCCGGCAAAAGCAAGTTCCTGGGTTCTCTTCACTGCAGGTTCCAGGAGAGCAGAGCAGCTTTGTTCATCCTGTTTGTGAACAAACTGTGGTGCCATGGCGAGCCCTCTCTCCCCCTGAAGGCGAGCCTGGTACCCAGTGTGCTGCTGTGTGCCCCTATCCCTCCTCCGTCACTCACTCCCTTAGCAGTGTGCTGCATCTGTTGTTCCCATCTTTGTGCTTACATGAGCAGAGATCAAGGGTCATCGAGTGAGAACATGTGGCACTCAGTTCCTTGTTTCTATAATAGTTCACTTAGTATGATGGTCTCCAACGGTATCCATGTTGCTAGAATGGAGTACAAATGCACGATGAAATATTGCACAGCCATGGAGGGCTTTCTACCAAGTATCATGTCTACTAAGCATGAGGCTTGGTGGCAGCTACTATATAGATGATGTAAAGACAACAAAGATTTCCCAGTTTCCTTTTTTGTTTTCATCTACATTAAAACAATTTTAAAGAGATTTGTCCTTTCACAAATTCGTTTCTTAATTATGGTTCTTCTGTTTTCTTCTGTATCTTCTCTGGGAAAATGTCTTTCTCCTGCAAATAAGGGGGAACTAAGAAATTCCGAACGACAGGCAAGGAGATAAGTGAAAAGATTTGACAAATTGCTGGAGATTAGATGACAGGGTAAGGGTGCCTCAAAAGGAGTGATCAAGATGTCCAGATTCCCTCCTTATTTCTATCACCCTACTCTCCTCCCCACAGCCAGGGGCAGGGTTCTTACCTGGCACAATCCCCAGTGATGGGAGATGAGTGGCACTGGGACTCCACACCATGAACCTTTAACTTCACAAGAAACTTCTTCTGGAGGCCAGAGGACTCAGGACAGTAGAGCTCAAAGCAGGGCCAGAAGATACAATTAGGACTACAGAGAAATGTCGGGTTTAGGGGCAGGATGTTGTCATCATCAAATCACTGCTCCAGAGGATTGTACATCTGTTTCCCACATGTGGGTGCCTGCTGGCATAGCCACAGCTCAGAGCCTGGCAGACATTGCTGGTGTGAGTCCAAGGATGACCAGGCATGAAATCCCCTCCCTGCCCCATAAAGAGTCCTCTGTGAGCGACCACCCCACTTTCCAAAGGCAGCTTCCTCCTGGCCATCTATTTTTTGGGGGTGGAAAAGGAACAGGGTCTCTCTCTGTCACCTACACTGGAGTACAGTGGCACTGTCATATCTCACTGCAGCCTCAGACTTCTGGGCTCAAGCTATCCTCCCACCTCAAGCTCCCAAGTAACTGGGACTACAGTCATGAGCACTGAGCCTGGCTAATGTTTTAATTATTATCTTTTTATTTTTTGCTAGAGGCAGGGTCTTGCCATATTGCTCAAGCTGGACTTGAACTCTTGGTCTCAAGCAACTTTGATACCTTGGCCTCTCAAAGTGCGGGGATTATAGACGTGCACCTAAATACCCAGTCCCTTGTCTATTCTTGTACTCTCCCACGACTGGAGGAGAAGAAAGGCAAATACATAAATATGAACTGCAGAAGAAGGAAAGAAGATGGAATATGGGACTGTAAGCATGGCCATCAGGTTGACCTCAAGGAGGGCATGCCAGTGTGGAGAGAAGTCTTGGTTCCAGATTTGCTCTAAAAGCTTGGGTTTGGGACTATCTTTGCACAGAATCTAGTTCCTGACTTAGTAAGAGTGTAGACAGCTGGGCATGAGCAGCGTGGATCCGTCAAGGAAAGAGAATGTAGGAACAACTCTTGGAATACCTTAGTTTAGCATTCTAATAATGTGGTGAAGTCTGCCAGTTAAAGAATGAATCAATTGTTAGAGATTAACCATGATTAAGATTAAGGTGATTATGAAGGAGGAAGGAAGTTGAGTAAGATTGGCAAGGAGATAATTACGGTGCAGGGTTGCTTAGAAGATAGGACTGGGCTTGAGTGGGTCTTGAAGTTGGGGCTCTCCTTACTGGTTTTACAGTTTCTGGCATGAAAACTGAGGGTAAAGCTTGAGGAATTAAGGAAAGTTTGAAAGGATGGGTCATGAAGGTTTTTCAGATGCAATCATCTTTCTAGAATAGTAATCCAGGTTCAAGTATTTCATAGTTGTCTCTATTTTGAAAGCATGCAGAGCCAGTTAATAATGGGGTTATGTGAATAAAATAGGAGGAAAGTCTATGGTTTTATCTTCTGCACTCATAAATAAAAAAATGTTCTTCTTATGCCATAACCATTCTTCCCTCCTGGGCTACTTTATGTCAGAGAGGGAATGCAGCTCTGAGTCCAACTCCATGTTGTGATTTGAGAAAGCTGAAGGCCTTCAGCTCCACTGAGCATTGCCAATTAATGTGCAACTGAAGAGAGTGGCTCTCTCCTTCTATTGTGTCCCTGCTCCACCAAATACTTTGTTATTTTAATTTTTTCCAGGCACCATTTCCTTAAAAGTTTCACAAGGTGCTTCCCCAAACCACTTTGTTTACCCCCTGGAGAGCTATTTGGAGTCATCCTACAGTTGGCACATGACCTAGCAAAAGGGCATAGGCACTGCATCTCCAAAAGGGAACCAGAAAAGAGTGGCAGTTGCCATTTTTCCCATTTGCTTGTTGAGGACCCAAAGAGCATATGGTTCTAGAAAGCAGACTGCAATAATATCATCAATAATAATAAATGGTAGATGATATGAGATGCAGCACTTGCGTGTGCAGCCCTGGTAGACAAAAGCACAGGATCAATTGATGCCTATCAGCAAAGTGCCAGAACTTGCAGGGCCTGGGCTGTAAGAAAAGCAGCCATCAGCAATGAGGACTAGCCCGATACTCCATCCCCCTCATGCTGCCACAGCTTGTTGGGGGGGCCAATCATTCATCATCATCCTGATTGTATCAGTAACATCAGAGAGGGTTCGCCTCTCCCAAGCTTCATCCTTAGCCTCTCACTGTAAAGGGTGTTGAGCTTCTCTCCAGAGTCTGAGAATATAAAGTATCTGGACATTCCTGATAGGCATCACCTGCCAGTTTGGTTGCCCAAGAAAAATTTTACATAAAATTAAAAAGAAAACGTACAAATGTCAAACTTGTTTTACCTATTCTAGATTTCTTACCTTACAATATACATTTTAGAATCTTGTTTATAGCCCCCCAAAATAAAATATTTCTGGGGTTTTGATAGAGCCTGCATTAAACTTGTATATTAACTTGGGGAGAACTGACATCTTTACCAATTGAAGCTTACAATCCATGAGGATGGTATGTCTCTAGTTATATAAAATTTTATTTAAATAAAAATAATTATTTCATGAGCTTCAATGTTTATTTTATGAGCATTTTGCAGTTGTCAGTATATGAGTCCTGGACCTATTTTGTTGGATTTATACCTTTTTCATTTTTAGGTAATTATAAGTGCTATTTATGCTATTAATTTAGTGTCAACATGTTCATTGCTAGTATAAAGAGATAAAATTGATTTTTCTATGTTGATCTTGTCTTCTACAACCTTGCTAAAATCACTTGCTAAACTTCCAGAAGTTCCTTGGAGATTCCTTGGGACTGTTTACATAGACAATTGTGTAACCTGCAAATAGAAACAATTTTTTCCTTTCCATTTTAATTCTTTTTTTCTTGATTTATTGCACTGGCTAAAATGTCCAGCAATATACTGAACAAGAGTGGTGAGAGCAGACACCATTCTCTGTTCCCAATCTTAGATGGAAAATATTAACTTTTTCACCACTATTTATGATGTTAGTTGTGAACTTTTGGTAGATGGTCTTTATCAAATTGAGGAAATTCCCCCATTCCTATTTTTCTGAGAGTTTTTATCATGAATGGGTGTTGAATTTTGAAAAATGCTTTTCAAGCATCAATTGATATGTGATTTTTTCTTCAGTCTGTTAATTTGGTAGGTTACACTGATGTTGATTTTTAAAATATTCTGGCTGGCTTACATAAGTCATGTATAAACTCTACATGACTTTGATGTGTACTTAGTTTAAATTGATGAATCCCATTTGTAAACATTTTGTTAAGGATTTTTATGTCAGGGATGCTGGTCTTTAGTTTTATTGCACATGAAAAGACAAATGTGTCTGTCTTTTTATGATTTTGGTAGCAGTGTAATTCTTATTTCCTATTTTATTCTCTGGAAGAGTTTATGCAGAATTGGTGTTAATTCCTCTTTAAACATTTGGTAGGTTCTCAAGTGAAATCATCTGGACTTGAAGATTTCTTTTTTAGAAGATATTTTGAGTTCTGCATTCAATTTCCTTAATAGTTACAAGGCTGTTAAAATTATATGTTTCATGTTGGGTGTGTTGTGATAGTTTGTGCTTTTCAAAGAATGGTTCATTTATCTAAGTTTTCAAATTTACGTGTATAGAGTTGTTCCTAGTATTCCTTATTATCCTCTTGGTATTTGCAATGTTCATATTGATTTCTGCTGCTTAATTACTGGTACTGAAAATTTGCATCTTCTCTTTGTTTTTTTCAGTTTTGCTAGAAATTTGTACATTATTGACATTTTTAATGAACCAGCTCTTAATTTCACTGGTTTTCTATATTGTTTTCAATTTTGGTGGCTTCTGCTCTCATCTTTATTTTCTTCCTCTCATTGCTTTGGGTCTATCTTGTTCCTTTTCCCCTAAGTTCTTGAAGTGAGAGCTTAGATGATTGATCTTTTCTTTTTTTTACTATTTTAACTAGTACTACAAGATTCATACTTAGCACTGATGTATAAATGTCCCACAAATTTTGGTTTGTTCCATTTTCATTTCATTAAGTTTAATGTGTTTTGAATTTTTTTCCTTGAGATTCCTCTTTAAACCATGGAGTATTTGGAGTTGTGTTGTTTAGTTTCAAAGTGGTTGAAGATTTTCCTGTCATCTTCTTGGTATTAATTTCTAGCTTGATTTAATTGTGGTCAGAGGACGCACTGTAAGATTTCAATACTTTAAAACTTGTTGAAGTTTGTTTTATGACTCCTGGTAAAAGCCAATTATCCATTCCTATTTATAATAGCATCAAAATACAAATACCTAGAATTAAATCTGAAGAAATATGAGAAATGTATACAAAACTCTGCTGAAAGATACTGGAAAAAACATAAATGGGAAACATACTTATTTTATGCTTTGGAAGTCTCAATATTATAAAGATGTCAATTTTTCCAGAATTTATCCATAGATACAATACAAACTCAGTAAAAATTGCAGCAAACTTTGTAAAAGTTGACAAACTGATTCTAAAATTGACATGAAAATAAAAACAACAGAATAGCCAACACACAATTGAAGAAACTGAACAAAGTTATAGGACTCACATAAACAAATTTCAAGAATTTTTAATAAACCTAAAATATTTTAGAGTGTGGTATTGTACAAGGTAAACAAACAATTTTTTTTAGTCAGAATCTCATTCTGTCACCTAGGGTGGAGTGCAATGGCACAATCATGGCTACTGAAGCTTTGACTTGTAGGGCTCAGGCGATCCTTCTGCCTCAGTCTTCCAAGTTCTGAGACTACAAGTGCACACTACTACACCCAACTAATTTTTTCTGTATTGCAAAGAAGAAGTCTCACCATTTTGCCCAGGCTGGTCTCAAACTTCTGGACTCAGGCAATCCTCTCACTTCAGCCTCCCAGAGTGCTGGGATTACAGACACAAGCTACCATGCCTAGCCACGTAAAAAGATTATCAATGAAAAAAACAGTTCAGAAACACATCCACACACAGACCATCAGTGATTTATGATAAACATACCACTACTACTTGCCAAGGATTAGTCCTTTTAATAGATATCTACACTAGGGGGAATATATTGTGAGCCCTCTCACATCAAACATGAAAGTTGATTTGAAATGAATCATGGACTTAAATGTGAAAGATTTCAAAATATAAAGCAAGACTTTCAGAAGCCAGTGTGAAGAGCATGGGGTTCCTCCTCCCAGAAAAACAACCATTTAACTGGTGAAAATTATTATTTTTTGATAAAACAACCAGAAAGTCTCAGGAAGTTGTCCTAAGGGCATACAGCAAATGAAGAGGTGTTTATTTAAGAAATTGTACTAAATCTCCATAAAAGCAGTGAAAGTCTGAGGGCATCTAGGCCATGAATTACTTCCATTCCCTGCTTCCTCATCCAGCTCTGTGTAGTTGAAGCTCTAACCTGGGTGGCTGCAGACAAGAAAACGGGTCTCCTCTTCTCCCCAGCTCCCAGCCTAGAGATACAGTTTCACTCCAGAAAGAGCAGTGCATCAGTATGAGTATATCGGCATCAGAAAAACATGAGGAATTCATGCCCAAGTATAAAAAATAATGCAGATTTTGGTGTGAAAACTAAGAGGAGGGTGGTAACTCCATGACACTAGTGACAACAAACAAAAAGACTATCCAGAAGTTTAACAGAGATAACAGAGGGAAAGAAATATCTAAGAAGAGCTCTCCTGGGGTAAGAGAAAGCCTCAAACACTAGCAATACTCTGGCTTGACAAAGGGAATAGAACTTTAATCAGTCTACAGAAGTGATGCATTGCTTTGCAAGCTGATTAAACATAGAGCAATCAATTAACATTTAGTGAAGTCCAAGAGATGCAAGAGATACCAACAGAAGCAGACCAGCCATAAGCTTTACAGCAACATCAAGGGTAGAACTGTCAAAAAAACCCCAGATAAAATATAATTATCTGGAGTAGTTAGAGAGATAATGCTTACGCCCAAGGCTGAACCTTCCTGAGAGCACTAATAAAGTTATAATTGCTTATATAATCACAATTACTCATGTAATTATACTTACAAAATTACTACTTAGTTCGTATCCTTTCTTCTTTTAATTGGTAAAAGTAATTGCATAAAATTATGTGTATAGTTGTATTCCTGAAAAAAACAATTAATCTGATTTAAAGATGGGCAAAAGATCTGAATAGACATTTCTCAAAAGACATGCAAATGGTCAAAACGTACGTGGAAAAATGTTCAATATCACTAACCATAGGAGAAATGCAAATCAAAACCCCAACGAGATGTTATCTCACCCTAGTTAGAATGGCCTTTATAAAAAAGACAGGGAATAACAAGTGCTGGCAAGGATGTGGAGACAGGGGAACACTTGTACACTGTTGGTGGAAATATAAACTTACAGACATTGTGGAAAACTGTATGGAGCTTCCTCAAATACTAAAAACAGAACTACCATAGGACTCAGCAGTCCCACTCTCCATCATCCATTGGACACATTGAAAAGACAGGAAATCAACGTGTCGAAGAGATAGCTATACTCTCATGTTTATTGCAGCACTACTCACAATAGTCAGAATATGAAATAAACCTAAGTGCCCAATGTATGATGGATTTAAAAATGTGGTACACAGACATAAGGGGATATTATTTAGCTATAAAAAAGAATAAAATCATCTACAGCACCATGAATAGAACTGGAGGTCATATGTTTAGTGAAATAAGCCAAGCACAGAAAAACAAATATCACATGTGGTCACTCATGTATGGGAGCAGAAAAAGTGAATTTCATGATGATAGAAAGTAGATTGGTGATTGCCAGAGGCAAGAATTGGTGTGGGATAGGAAGGGATGAAAAGAACTGATTAATTAATACAAAATATGCAGTTTGGTAGAAGAAATACATTTCAAAATGGCTAGAAGGAAAAACTTCAAATGCTCTTAGAGTAAAGAAAAGATAAATATTTAAGATGATAGACATCTCAATTACCCTGATCTGATTATATTAATGCAATATAACAAAAAATATGTACTTCTATTATGTATCAATACAATATTTAAAAAATAAAAATAAAACAAGATAAAAATGGCCCAGTTCAGGGGCTCATGCTTGTACTTCCAGCACTTTGAGAAGCCAAGGCAGGAGGAATACTTAAGCCCAGGAGGTCGAGACCAGCCTAGGCAACATAGCAAAACTTTGTCTCTACAAAAAATTAAAAATAATTAGCCAGTCATGGTGGTACTCACTGGTAGTCCCAGCTACTCTGGAGGCTGAGGAGGAAGGATTGCCTGAGTCCAGAAGCCTGAGGCTGTGGCGAGCCAGGAATGTGCCACTGCACTCCAGCCAAGGTGACAGAGTAAAAGCCTCCCACCTAGAAAAAACGCATAAAATGATTGCATTGCTGGGCTTATAACATATAGAAGTGTAATGTATTTGAAGAGAACAAAAAGTGACTGAGATTAAAACTTTATTGGAGTAAAAAAATGATACCAGATAGTAATTTGAATCCACAAGAAGAAATGAATAGAAGAGTCATACATGGTAAATAACAAGGACAACTTAAAACTTATCTCACCCTAGTATAAAATATACTAGGGTGAGATAACATCTCATTGGGGTTTTGATTTGCATTTCTCTGATGGTTAGTGATATTGAACATTTTTCCATGTACGTTTTGACCATTTGTATGTCTTTTGAGAAATGTCTATTCAGATCTTTTGCCCATCTTTATAAAATGCACTTGCTCTTTTTCTGTCATTTTCTTTAAAAGACATAAGATTATGTATCATGAAAATATATTAATATATTGTTAGATTCATAGCATACATCAGTGTATTATGTGGAGTAATAATACCACAAACAGAGGAGAGAATAGACCTCTACAGAAGTAAAGTTTCTATAGTCTACTGAAATTAAGTATAAGTCTAAAGTCAATTCTGATAAGATGCATGAGGCAAGCCCTCCCACAGCTGCTAAGACAACAACTCCAAATGTATATAGTTTTAAAAACCACCAAAACAATTAATGTATTAAACTAGAAAATATTTACTTAATGCAGAAAAATGCAGTAAAGGAGGAATGGAAGAACTGAGGAACAAAAAAGACATACTACCTACAGAAAACAAAAAGCAAAAGGCAAGCATGAATACAATTACATCAATATTAAAATAAATGTGAATAAATTAAACACTCCAATAAAAAATTAGCTATTGTTAGACTGAATTTATGAAAAAATGAGATGCAATCACACCGGACTCTTGAACAACGTGGATTTGAGCTGTACAGGTCAACTTGTACACACATTTAAAAAAATAAATTTATTGTAAATATATTGCATATTGGGGATACTTGTGACAATAAATAAATATATTGTATGTTGGGGGATACCTGTGACAATTTGAAGAAAACTTGGAGATGAACCACATAGACAACAATATAAAAAATCTTTTAAGTTAGATATGTCATAAATTTATAAAACAGATATAGATACTAGTCTATGTTATCATTTACTACCATAAAATATACATAAATCTCTATAAAAAGCTAAAATTTATCAAAAGTTGTACACACAAACACTTATAGAACATACATGGCAACATCCACAGGCAAGAGAAATGCAAACACATGTCAAGATGCAATATTAAATCATAACTGCATAAAATTAACTGTACTACATATTGTACTGCTTTAATAATTTTATAGCCACTTCCTGTTGCTACTACAATAAGCTTGGGTATTACTAATACCTGCTTTACATTTTTTGTTTTATTTATTTTTAATTTGTGAGGATACATAATAGTTGTACATATTTACAGGGTACATGTGATATTTTGATACAAGCTTGCAATACGTAATGATGAAATCTTGATAACTTGGATATCTTTCACCTCAAACATTTATCATTTCTTGTGTTGGAAACATTCCAAATTTTCTCTTCTAGCTATTTTGAAATATACAATAAGTTATTGTTAACTATAGTGGCCTTATGGTGCTAACAAACACTAGATCTTATTCCTTGTATCTTCCTGTATTTTTTAACTTATTAACCAATCCCTCTTCATGTCTCCTATTCCACTACCCTTCCCAGCATCTGGTAACCACTATTTTATTTACTACCTCCATGAGACCATGGTTTTTTTGTTTGTTTGTTTGTTTCCCACATATGAGAGAGAACATGTGATTTTTGTCTTTCTGTTCTTGGCTTATTTCACTTACCATAATGTTTTCTAGTTCCATCAATGTTGCTGTAAATGACAGTATTTCATTCTTTTTTATGGCTGAAGAATATTTTATTTTGTATATATGCCACACTTTCTTTTTCTATTCATCTATTGATGGACACTTCGGTTGATTCCATATCTTGGCTGTTGTGAATGCTGCTGCAATAAACATGAGCTTGCAGCTATCCTTCAAAATACTGATTTTCTTTCTTTACATATATACCCACTGTAATCCCAGCACTTTGGGAGGCTGAGGTGAGAGAATTACCTGAGTTCAGGGGTTTGAGACAAACCTGGGCAACTTGGTGAGCCCTCATCTCTTTGATAAAACAAGAAAAATTAACCAAGCATGGTGGCACATGCCTGTAGTTCCAGCTACTTGGAAGGATGAGGCAGAAGTTGCCTGAGCCCAGGAGGCTGAGGCTGCAGTGGCCGTGAGTATGCCACTGCACTCCAGCCTGGGTGACAGAGTGAGACTCTGACTCAATAAACAAACAAATAAATAAATAAATACCCAGTAGGATAATGACTGGATCATATGGTAGTTCTATTTGTCATTTTTTTTTGAGGAACCTCCATACTGTTCTCCACAGTGGCTGTAATAATTTACATTCCCACCAACAGTGTGTGAGGATTCCCCTTTCTCCACATTCTCACCAGCATTTGTAATTTTCTGTCCTTTGGATAAAGGTTACTTTAACTGGGGAGTGTTGATATCTCATTTTGGTTTCGATTTGTAATTCTCTGATAATTAGCTATGTTGAATCTTTTAAAATATACTTGTTGACCATTTGTATGTCTTCTTTTGAAAATGTCTATTCACAGCACACTCAGTTTTTATTCAGCATGTAAAACATTTTCACAGGAAATCGTCAAAATACTTTAGAAGAACACTGGAAGAAAACCTTAGATGTTCTCATTGACATTAAAGAGAAAATGCAAATGCGCATGTTGTAAAACTCTTTGTATAATAAATAACTGAATGTTGTATGATAAAAAATAAAAAACAAGAAAAAGGAAAACATTTATTGAGATCTTTGCCTGTTTTTAAAATTGGATTTTAAAAATTATTTTCAAGCTGGGCTCAGTGTCTCAGCCTGTAATCCCGCGCTTTGGGAGGCTGAGGTGAGCGAATTGCCTGAGCCCGTGGGTTCGAGACCCGCCTGGGCAACTTGGCGAGACCTCATCTCTACAATAAATCAAAAAATCAGCCGGGCATGGTAGGGCGTACCTGTAATTCAGGCTACTCAGAAGGCTGAGGCAGAAGGATCGCTGGAGCCCAGCAGGTCAAGGCTGCAGTGGCCGGGAGCGACCTCTGCACTCCAGTCTGGATGACAGAGTGAGACTCCAACTCAAAAAAAAAATTATTTTCAGTTGCTTGAATCCCTTATATATTCTGGTTATTCATTCCTCATCAGCTGAAATATTTTCTTAAGCCAGGCACAGTGGCTCATGCCTACAATTCCAGCTCTTTGGGAGGCAGAGGCGAGAGGATTGCCTGAGCCCAGGGGTTTGAAACCGGCCTGACCTTGTCTCTATAATAAACCAAAAAATTGGTGTGGTGGCACATGCCTGTAGTTCCAGCTACTTGAAGGACTGAGGGCGAAAGGATCACCTGAGTTCAGTAAGTCAAGGTTGCAGTAGCCATGAGTGTGCCATTGCACTCAAGGCTGGGCAATAGAGTGAGACTCCAACTCAAAGAAAAAAAAAGATAGAAATATTTACTTACATTCTGTAAATTGTCTCTTCACTTTATTGGTTGTTTCCTTTGCTGCAGAGAAGATTTTAGGTTTATGTAATCCCATTTATTTATTTTCTGCTTTCGTTTCTGTGCTTTGAGGTCTTACTCAAGAAATATTCGCCCAGACCAATGTCCTGAAATATTTTCAAAATGTTTTCTTCTTGTATATTTATGGTTTCATGTGTTACATTTAAATATTTAATCAATTTATATTTGACTTGGGTATATGATGAAATACAGGGGTCTAGTTTCATTCTTCTGCATATGAATATCCAATTTTCTCACATCATTTGTTGAAGAGACTGTCCTTTCCCCAATGTATGTTCTTGGTGCCTTTGTCAAAAGTAAATAGACTGTAAATGTATGGGCTCATTTTTGGGTTCTCGATTCTGTTCCCTTGGTCCATGTGTCTGTTTTTAATGCCAGTACTATACTGTTTGGTTACTATAGCTTTGTGCTTTATTTTGAAGCTAGGTAATGTGATACCTCCAACTTTGTTTTTTATACTCTGTTTTGTCTATTCTGGGTCTTTTGTAGTTCCACATCAATTAAGAGATTGTTTTTTCTATTTCTGGGAAGAATGTCATTGGTATTATGATAGAAATTGCACTGAATCTGTCGGTCACTTTGGGTGATATTGTCATTTTCACAATATTAATTCTTTCAATCCGTGAACATGGAATATCTTTTCATTTTTTAGTGTCATCTTCAATTTCATTCATTGATGCTTTGTAGTTCTTTTTGTAGAGATCTTTTACTCCTTTGGTTCATCTCTGGTTATTTTAATTTTTTTTAGCTACTATAAATGGGTTTGATTTTTAAATTTCTTTTTCAGTATGTTTGTTGTTGGTATAGAAGTACTACTGATTTTTGTATGCTGATTTTATATACTACAACTTTACTGAATTTGTTTACCTGTTCTAACACTTTTTTGGTGGAGTCTTTAGGTTTTTCTAAATATAAGATCATATCATGGGTAAACAAGGACAGTTTGAACTTTATTTTATTCGGATGCCCTTTGTTTCTTTTTCTTGTTGAATTTCTCTGACTAGGATTTCCAATACTAAATTGATTAGGAGTGCTAAAAATGGGCATCTTGTCTTATTTCAGATCTTAAAGAAAGGTTTTCAATTTTCCCTCATTCAATATGACGTTAACTGTGGGTTAGTCATATGTGGTCTTTATTGTGTTGAGATATGCTTCTTTCTATATGCAATTTATTGGGAGCTTTTATCATGAAAGGATGTTAAATTATATCAAATGCTTTATGACATTTGTTGAAATGATCATATTATTTTTGTCCTTTATTCTATTAATGTGATATACCATGTTTATTGATTTGCATATATTGAATCATCCTTGCATCCTGGGATGAATCTCAGTTGATTATGATGAATGACTATTTTAATGTGTTGTTGAATTCAGTCTGCTAGCATTTTGTTAAGAATGTTTGCATTTATGTTCATCAGGCATTTTGGCCTGTAGTTTTGTCATATTTGTTGTTTCTTGTCTGGTATCAGGGTAATGCTGGCCTCATTGAATGAGTCTGGAGGTGTTCTTGCTTCCTCAGTTTTTTGAGTAGTTTGAATAGAATTAGAGCTGTTAATTCATTTTTTAAATTAAAAATGATTTTATTTTTTAATTGACATAATAATTGTACATATTTTTCTTTAAATGTTGATAGAGCAGTGAAATAATCATATGGAAAGTCTATAGATACCAAAATAGCCAAAACAATTTTGGTTTAAGAAAAATGTTGGGGGACTCACACTACCCAACTTCTCAACTACTACGAAGGTACAGTAATGAAGACAGTATAGTATTGCAAATGGATGGACATATGGGTAAATAGAAAAAAAAAGATTCTAGAATTAAATTCAAATACATATGACAAATTGACTCTTGATGCAAAGGCAGTTCAGTGGGGGCGAGGAGTGGAAGAGAGAGAGTCTTCAGCAAATAGTGTGGAAGAATGTTCATGCATCATATGAAAAAAAGAACTACCTCTACCAAAGCTCATACTTTTTACAAAATTTAACTCAAAACTGGCCCAGATATAAAAAGGGAAACTATACGTTGTCTTCTTTTTTTATTTTTGAGTCAGAGTCTCACTCTGTCACACAGGCTTTAGCGCAGTGACATGCTCATAGCCATCACAGGCTCAACCAGCTGGGCTCAGGCCATCCTTCCACCTCAGCCTTCCAAGTAGCTGGAACTACAGGTGTGTGTCACCATGCCTGGCTAATTTTTTGATTTATTTTAGAGACAAGGTCTCACCAAGTTGCCCAGGCTGCTTTCGAACCCCTGGACTCAGGCAATCCTCTTGCCTTGGCCTCCTGAAGTGCTGGGATTACAGGCTTGAGTCACTGCACCCAGCCCTATACATTTTCTAGAAAAAAATATAAAAGAAAATATTTATGACCTAAGGAAAAGAAAGAACATAACATGGAGTTAATATATCCAATGAGTGGCCATTTTAACATTGCTTAGCTTTGTCATATTTTTCTAGCAGTTCACTTTGATTTACCCTCTAATCACTAGCCAAGGACAGAACCGGGTTCTCAGAGGTAGCTATTGATAATTGCTTTACAACCCCCTCCCCAGCTTGTTTTGTAAACACATTAAAATAATCAGCTCTTCATGACCTTCATGTGACCAACCCACCCATGAGCCTGCTATCCATCACCTGACATCAGTACCTGTGTGTACCTGCCCTCCATGATGACGTGGAGCAGACCACCACACAATCACCTTACCAACCGTCTCCCATCAAAGGGAAAGTTTAAAAACAATGTGACTTCCAGCAGTCGGCTGCCATTGCTTTGCTAAGCCATGGTTTGACCATGTAGCAACTTGAGCCATAGTCTCCATGTTTCCTAGCTTTGGCCCCCTTCCCTACCTTGAGGAGATGAATCTCAATCTCATTCTCTCTCTCCCTCTCTCTCTCTTCCTTCCCCCTCTCCAATTTACGTTCTAAATATATTTTCCCATCCAACTTCTGTGCAATTCTTTTCATCTTTCATGTGGCACCAGAGATCACACACCAGACACCCACACCCTTGGCGGGTCTGGCCTAACATTCTGGAGGCCTTGCTGGGATTGTGACCTAAAAGGAAAGACAACAAAAGCAATCATAGGACACGCTCTGAGCACACTCCCAAACCCCAATAGCAATAGAAGGAGTCCATTCTTGTTTCTTCTTCTTCTTCTCATTTTTTTTAATTTTTATTTTTTGAGTTGGAGTCTCACTCTGTCACCCAGGCTGGAGTGCAGTGGCCGCTCCCGGCCACTGCAGCCTCAACCTGCTGGGCTCCGGCGATCCTTCCGCCTCAGCCTTCCAAGTAGCTGGAACTACAGGCGCG
>CAUYQG010291565.1:0-12006 GCA_963574415.1 Tarsius wallacei
CGCCCGGCTGATTTTTTGATTTATTGTAGAGATGAGGTCTCGCTTGCCCAGGCGGGTCTCGAACCCGCGGGCTCAGGCAATCCACTCACCTCAGCCTCCCAAAGGCGCGGGATTACAGGCTGAGCCACCGAGCCCGGCTACCATGTTTTCATCAGTGATGCTTTCTCTCCCCTCAGAAGAATGTTTAATCCATCAGTACACTGCCATTTTTTTCATGGCATTATCCCCATAAACTTGGATTAACATGTCCCTGATTTCACTTCCACTCTTGCCAAATTTAACAAGAAATCTGATGTTTGTTAGTTGCTCTAATTTAAACTCTGGCCTTCTTGTGACGGCACACAAAACATGCAACAACAATAATTAACACCACACATCACCAGACACCACCACACATCGATACGAACACCACTGTGACACACTGATATACCAAGGTTATGAAATCTTACCGAGTTGTTTGTACCGGCTGCCTGGAAGCACATGATGGCATGTTTGTGAACTTAATTGTCAGACTGCATATATTTTTCTGTGCATAGACTATATATGTAGTTCTGACTATACTTTGTTTTACTTTCATAGCATAAGAACTTCCCTATATAATTTTAAAACTCTACTATAAATATCACTTTGCATAGCTGGATAATAACCCGTGGGGTGAGTGCCCCAAAGATTTTTTAACTTTTGCCCTATATTTAAGGTAATTTAACCTTTGCCACTTTGCCATTATTCCAGTCCTTCTAGCACTCGGCAATGCAGGTTTCCCCTGAAGATGAGGCTGCAAAGCTGTGTGCTGGAGATAAAGAGCATGGCTACCCTGGAGATGCCGCGGCCCCTGGAATGCTCTGGAGCTGAATCAGGCCTCGATCCCTTTTCCCGGCCTCCCACTTGCTAAGCATGTCACAGCCTGGGACTCCTTGCTGGTGATGTAGTCCGGGAGGCAGGGCTGGTTTCTCAGTGACCTTTTCTTCCTCATGGGCACATTCCAGCCTCCCACAGAGGATCCTGTCTGCATGTGTAAGCTCTTGGCCCTTGATGGTTCTTAAGCTCCTCTGTCCCCTTCTGTTCCCCAACTCCTCTGCCCAAAAGATAGCCAATTTCTTAACTTCCTTCACCTAGATTAGTTTTGCCTGTTTTTGAACTTCATGTCAATACAATCACGCATATGTTTGTTAGATCACCAATGTCATTGCATGTCCTTGGAATTGCTACATTTCATTATGTGGATGTGACTCTCCCCCAGTGCTGTATCTATTCTACCTTGATGGACATTTGGGCTGTTTTTGGTTTTTAGCTACTGTAAGTAGTGCTGTTATGAACATTATAGTCCATGCCTTTTGGTGAGAGTGTCATTGTCTGGTCTCTCCATCACAGTGGAATTGCTGGGTCTTGGGGAAGGCATGTATCAGTACATAGTGCCAAGCTGCTTTCCAAAGTGATCATCCTGTTTTACACTCCCACATCAGACTTCTATTTTTTTGTGGGGTTGGCAAAATACACATAACATAAAATGTACCTTTTTAACCATATTTAAGTAAACAATTCAATGGCACTAAGTACAGTCACAGGGTTGTACAGCACCATTATCTATCTCCAGAACTTTTGCATCATCTCAAACAGAAACTCTGTACCCATTAGACAATAACTCCCCTCCTCCCTCTCTCTGAGCCCTGGGAACCTTTATTCTTTATGTCTCTATGAATTTGACGACTCTAGGAACCTCCTGTAACCATACCCTATGTGGAATTATACTATGTGTGAAATCATACGGTATTTACCCTTTTGTGACTAGCCACTTTACTTAGTATAATGTTTTCACAGTTCATCTGTGTTGTAGCGTGTGTCAGAACTTTATTCCTTCTAAAGGCTACTACATTTTGTTTATTAGTCTCTTGATGGACATGGGTTGTTTACACCTTTTGGTTATGATAAATGATACTGATATAAAAGTTTGTGTACAGGTATCTGTTTGGTTCCTTGGTTTTAACTCTTTTAAATATGTACCTAGGTGTGGAATCCTCTTTGAGGGAATGTCTTTGCAAGTCCTTTGCCCGTTTTTAAAAACTGGGTTGTTTGTTTTGTTGTTGTTGAACTTTAGGGGTTCTTTATATATTCAGAATATTAATGCTCTAGAATTCTACTTTTTTTAGATGGGGTGAATGATACCAGAATTCTACTTTTTAAAAATTTATACTCTTATGTGCTTTTTGAATACTTTATGATGTCCACATTACTTTTATAGTTTAAAAAAGCTCATCTGTTAACCTTTCTTTTTTTTTTTTTGAGTTGGAGTCTCACTCTATTGCCCAGACTGGAGTGCAGTGGCCGTTCCCGGCCACCGCAGCCTCTACCTGCTGGACTCTGGCGATCCTTCCGCCTCAGCCTTCCAAGTAGCTGGAATTACAGGCGTGCGCTACCACACCCGGCTAATTTTTTTAATTATTGTAGAGATGAGGTCTCACCAAGTTGCCCAGGCGGGTCTCCAACCCGCGGGCTCAGGCAATCCAACCTCAGCCTCCCAAGGCGCGGGATTACAGGCTGAGCCACTGAACCCGGCAACCTTTCTTTTAAGGAAAGATTATTTCTAAACCAAAATAATAATAATGATAATCTGAGACTAAAGGACAGCCTTTCCAAAAGGCCAGTCGGGAGCCTTCCCCTGACATTTGTGTGTGCTGGCACAGCAACTGTCCTTGTCGTCCTTGTTCTGCTGCAGCCTGGCAAAAATGTGAGCACCGTGCAGAGTGAGGTGCTGACGAAGCCCGGGGCGTGGCCCTGGCAGGTTCTCTGATGTCATGCTTTGGCCACAAGGAAGTGTAGGCAAGAACATTGGTTGTGAATATTCTCTAGTATGTATCTTGGAGTTGGGTAGATCTGGCTTCTAAATCTGAGTTTTCTTGACTTTGAGCGGGGCTAATACTTACTTGGGAGGGGAGTTGTAAGGATGAAATGGGCCCAGTCTCTGACTGGTGAATGGTAGTTATTAACTCAGAGTGCTTATTTAAAGGATAGTGGAGCAAGGGGGATTCAGAAGGAGCATAACAAACTGAAACAAGAACTGGTCCAGAGTGATCTGTGTGGGCATGCATACTGTATATAAATAGACTCAGTAGCCTTCAGAAAATCTTCTGCCTCTAGCTATGACCTTGAGTCAACCCTGTGTCTCATGGGGCTAATGTCAGTGGATGTCTATGATCTTGGTTCTCTGGCCTCATGAACAAAGAGTTTGGCCTGTAAGCAGACCACGAGGTGGCCCTCCCTCTGGAGATCAAACTTGAAAGCCTCATTCGAAACTTGTATTCATCACACTGCTGGTCAGAGGAAGAAAGCCAAGTCCCCAGTCTGAGGCCACTTGGTAACAGTCCTTGCTCTAGTCAGGGGACTCTTATCAGATCTTATTTTCCTAGGACAACTTCTAGAGGCTCCTACCTAATACTTTCTCTCTTCCCCACAGTATTCATGGGCTGCCCTGAGCAAGAGTCAACCCTGCTTAGCACTGATATTGATGACTTCACCATGCTGAATAGCAGGATAGTCCAGGTAAAACACCATGTCTACCTGTGGGACAAAAGAAAGGTGCTCTCCTTTATATCTAGATTGCTGCTAGCCAGGAGCCTTGGTAACTGTGGCTGCTGTGAGCCAAGTTAACCCTCTAGAGGAGGTAGTGTTAACCTTCAGCTGCCCACAGCATGGGCACAAGTACTGATCTAAGTAGGGTAGTGCCTGAGACTACCCAGGAGGTGTGCCTTAGAGTCAGGCCACTGAGGCCCAGAGCTACCTTGGGGGAGTGATCACCCATTGTGCTTACGTCCCTTGGATTCCTTCCTTTTCATCTTTCCCTCATCGTCCAAGTTAACCCCAAGTGAGAGCAGTTCGACTGCCAATCCTATGAACCTCTAGGAAGATGGAGCTGAGGCACTCAGCCATGCGTCTGTGTTTTTTTTTTTTAATCTAACTTTTCAAATAGCTAATATAGCCATGTGGTTCAAAATAAAAGATGAAAAAAGTTACACCATAAATGATCTTTCTTTGTCTCCATCTGCCTAAAGCTCTCTCCAACCCTTCAAGAGAAGATGTAGATAACCGCTATTGCCGGTCTCTTTCCTTCCAGAGTTTATTCATATACGTTATATATTTTGTATATATGCAGATATAAAAAAACTTTTCTCTCCTTTTACACAAAAAACTAGCATACTATTCATATATTAGTACCTTTCCTTTTACATTTAACAGTATATTGTATCAATACAGTGTCTACCCTCTTCCCACAGAGAACCACCAGTTTTCATTTCTTCTGTATCCTCCCCGTCCTCGTCTATGTTTAGGGAAATATGAATATACGGTCTTATTTCCTACCCTTTCACACAAAAGATGGAACAGTGCCTGGCACATATTAAGCACTATGTAAGTGCTTGTTAAATAGAATGCTAAACTATATTAAGCTATTCTGTACCTTGATCTTTTATTTAACAGTATATAGCAAAGGTCCTTTCCCTGTCAGCACACAGAGCATCCTCGTTTTCATTTTTAGAGCTGCATAGTATTCCACTTGATGGATATGGTATAGTGTGTTTTATCCGGCCTCCTCCATTGGGAAACACTTAGGTTATTTCCACATTTTCTTTTGCAATAGGCCCATCTAAGTCTCTCTCTGTTGCCCTTAAATCCTATAGGTGTGAGGATGGTGGATGTTTCAGCTCTATGCACATCTGGGTTAAGGGGGTTTCTCTCCTTGCAGGAAAGGAAGCCACTGAGAATCTTTGCACCCAAACGCATCTTACGAAGACGCAAGAGAGAATGGGTGGTCCCACCAATATCTGTCCCTGAGAATGGCAAGGGTCCCTTCCCCCAGAGGCTGAATCAGGTATGACAGTGCCTCCTCCCTGGGAGTCACTGAAAGCTGTAGGGACCTCCATCCAAATGCCAGCCTGTGAGGTTTCTTGCTGGGTGCTGGGGCCTATAGAGGAGAGCCTCTCTTGTGGGAGCAAATTCTAACACGGTAGTGCCCCACCCTACCTCTCCACAGAGGAGCCTTTGTTGCAATTGTGGTATATTTGTCATGTGCCATTTTCTTTTGCCTCCAGCTCAAATCTAATAAGGACAGAGGCACCAAGATTTTCTACAGCATCACGGGGCCTGGGGCTGACAGCCCCCCTGAGGGTGTCTTCACTATAGAGAAGGGGACAGGCTGGTTGTTGTTGAATAAGCCACTGGACCGGGAGAAGATTGCCAAGTATGAGGCAAGTAGCCATTAACATCTGCTGTAAACGTCCCCTCAGAAGTAGAGCACTGAGACCTGGTGGGGAGGGCAGCACCAGGCTGACCCCTGACCTGTGTACCCACAGCTCTTTGGCCATGCTGTGTCAGAGAATGGCGCCTCAGTAGAGGAGCCCATGAACATCTCCATCATCGTGACTGACCAGAATGACCACAAGCCCAAATTCACCCAGGATATCTTCAGAGGGAGTGTCTTGGAGGGGGTGCTACCAGGTAAGAGGACCGGGAAGGGAACTGCTGTGATGGTGGCTACTGGGCCCAGACACTTAAGTGCTGGGAGATCCCACCACACCCGATTTCCTTAACTGTGCATCAGATTACCTGGGATCTTTTCTTTAAAATTCAGATTCTCAGGCCAGGCGTGGTGGCTCATGCCTGTAATCCCAGCACACTGGGAGGTGAAGATGAGAGAAGTGCCTGAGACCAGCCTGGGGAACTTGGCAAGACCTCGTCTCTACATAAATTAAGGAAAAAAAAAAAAAAAAACTAGAGCTGGGTGTGGTGGCATACTCCTGTAGGTACAGCTACTTGGAAGATTAAGGCGGAAGGATCGCCTGAGCCCAGCAGGTCAAGGCTGCGGTGGCCATGAGTGCCACTAAACTCCAACCTGGGCAACAGAGTGAGACTCCAACTAAAATAATTAATTAATTAAAATAAAATCCAGATTCTCCCACTTCGTCCCAAGATTTTTGTTTTTTGAGTCAGGGTCTTATTCTGTCGCCCAGGCTGGAGTGCAGTGACATGATTATGCCTCACCACAACCCAATAATCAACCTTGCAAAATAGTGATGATTAGAAATAGCAAGTGAGCTGGGCTCGGTGGCTCAGCCTGTAATCCCGCGCTTTGGGAAGCTGAGGTGAGTGGATTGCCTGAGCCTGGAGGTTCGAGACCCGTCTGGGCAACTTGGCGAGACCTCATCTCTACAATAAATCTAAAAATTAGCCAGGCGTGGCACCACGCGCCTGTAGTTCTAGTTACTTGGAAGGCTGAGGCGGAAGGATCGCCGGAGCCCAGCAGGTCGAGGCTGCTGTGGCCAGGAACGTGCCACTGCACTCTAGTCTGGGCGACAAAGTGAGACTCCAACTCAAAAAAAAAAAAAAAAAATAGCAAATGCATTCTGTTATGTGATATGAAACACGGGATACGAGGCTCTTAGTTATGGCAGCTAAAAGGAAAGCAACAAAGGCTGGGAAGTGTTGGACATGGCTTATGGAGAGTAAAAATCCATTGCCAGGGCTGGAGGAGGTGGAGCAGGGGCAGAGAAGATGAGGGAAGCAGGTGCATATTAATGACCTGCTGTCAAAGACTGGTAGGGAGGGTTCTCCTTCCTCTCTCTGAGTTGTAGAGAATTATACAGAGTATGAGTTGGTTAGACTGCCAATAGCAGAAATCCCCCAAATAAAATGCCAAAATAAGACCAGTGTTTGAACAAGATGAAACCTTTTTTCTCCTTCTATGCAGGGAGCCTTAGAGGTAGTCAGTCCAGGCTGGGTTAGCACTTCAAAGTGTTAGAAGCCTAGGTTCCTTCTTTCTTGTGGGTCTGCTGTTTTGACTTCGGTTTCCAGGGTTACCTCATAATTGCTGCTGTAGCCCTAGCCATTACATCTGGAAGAAGGCAAAGAGTGGGTAGAATAAACTCCATACTTAGGAAGACATTTTCCCAAAGTTGCTTATCCCTTTCATCAGAATTTACTCTCATGGCCACAGCTTGCTGCAAGAAGGGATGGGAGATAGTCTTTGTGCCAGGGTAGACTGTGCCCAGCCTAGAATGAGTATTGACTTTTAAGAAAGAAGGAGAGGGCCGAATGTGGTGGCTTAAACCTATAATCCCAGCATTTTGGGAGGCCAAGGCGAGAGGATTGCATGAGCCTGTGGGTTCGGGACCAGCCTGGGCAACATGGTGTCTCTACAATAAATCAAAAAATTAGCTGGGCGTGGTGGTGCATACCTGTAGTTCCAGCTACTTGGAAGGCTGAAGTGGAAGGATTGCCTGAGCCCAGCAGGTCGAGGCTGCAGTGGCCAGGAGCGTGCCACTGTACTCCAGCCTGGGTGACAGAATGAGACTCCAACTCAAAAAAAAAAAGAAGGAGAGGATGGAAAACAGGCACCAATCTCTGCCACAGATTGGAAGATGTGTCCAAGCTGATGAGTAGAGCAGAGCCTCTCAGAGTTCCAGAAGTGGATAGGACTGGCTCTGGAGCTGGGAGGGAAGGTACTCACCTGTCTTTTCTCCTCTCTAGGTACTTCTGTCATGCAGGTGACAGCCACAGACGAAGATGATGCCATCAACACATACAATGGGGTGGTTGCTTACTCCATCCATAGCCAAGAGCCAAAAGACCCACATGACCTCATGTTCACTGTCCACCGGAGCACAGGCACCATCAGTGTCATCTCCAGTGGCCTGGACCGGGAGGTGAGGGGCTCTTGGGGCAAGTGCTGCCTGCCCAGGCTGGGGCCTGATTCTCAGAGCAGAAGTTTCTGTCCCTGCCCCCCAAACCCAAGGCAGAATGGTGGGGACCCAGGTCAGCTGGGCTGGCTGCTGCTATATTCACATGCCAGTGTCCCGCAGCTCCCTTGAGCTGATGGCCCACTGCCAAGCAATCTCGTTACATCTCCTCCGAGGCTGGGGAGGCAGCTATAAAATGCAGACATTTTGTGTTTTCTGTAGGTTTTCTCATTTCCTCTTGGAATGGCTCACTCGGTTTGCACATTGCCCACATTTGTCCCTTGTGTGCCACAAAGTAGAATTAACTCCATGGATATTGGAGTTGCCACCTGTTTCCTCATTAGTACCTTCACCCAAATCCTTGCTCACAGCTCTCATTCTGAAACACCCAAGGGTCAAGGGGCAGTGCCCAAGTGTCACCTGGACAGACCCAGAGAACTATATGGATCTGCCGTTCCCTTCCCAGCACCACCCTCTGCTTCTGTTCTGTCTGGCAGTGGGTGGGGGTGGGAGGAGAGTCAAGGAGTTGAGAGAACATCATGAGAGGAAGAACACTCCCCTCCCTGTGACATGCCTCAAGGCCCGCATACCCCCAAAGCTGGGCTAATGGAGCCCCGGTGAGGGACTCCTCAAACTGAACTCAGAGTGGGCTTTTCTTCTTTCTCTCCAGAAAGTCCCCGAGTATACACTGACCATCCAGGCTACAGACATGGATGGGGATGGCTCCACCACCACAGCTGTGGCAGTAGTGGAAATCCTCGATGCCAATGACAATGCCCCTGTGTTTAACCCCCAGAAGGTAATGCTCCTACCTTCCTTCTTCCCTCATCAGATAATGGAGGACTAAGGTTTTTCCTTTCTCTGAAACTCCAGAACCAGCCTTCATTATTTCAAGTCCCAGTGCCATCAACTGAATAGCTATGTGACCTTTGGCAAACTACCTAATCTCTCTGCTCCAAGTCCTAATCTGTGGAAAGGAGATAGTGATAATACCTGCTGCACTGTTCTTATTTTATTTATTTATTTATTATTATTTTTTTTTGAGTTGGAGTCTCACTCTGTCGCCTAGGCTGGAGTGTGGTGGCACACTCATGGCCACCCCAGCGTTACCTGCTGGGCTCAGGCGATCCTTCTGCCTCAGCCTTCCAAGTAGCTGGAACCACAGGCATGTGCCACCATGCCCAGCTAATTTTTTTTAAATTTATTGTAGGGACGAGATCTCACCAAGTTGCCCAGGTTGGTCTTGAACCCCTGAACTCCAGCAATCCTCTCACCTCCTCCTCCCAAAGTGTGGGATTAGAGGTGCGAGCCACTGTGCCTGGTTTGCTGTACTGTTCTAAATTTAAAATGAAATAATCTGTGTACATATCTTAACACAGTACCTGGTATATAAGTGCTCATTATAAAAATCTTTGTTGATATGAAAACTTACTTGCCTCATACCTGTCCACCTTACCCAGTAAAGCTTGTACACCTATGAGGATAGAGGACTCAGTACTAATCAAGGTGACACACGCCTGTTGTTCCATCTTGAGACAGCTCTGGCTGCTGAACATTATTTAGGCCTGATTAAACATTTGTTCTGAGCAGCTGATTTCCCAGTCTTTGCCACCTGTCTCAGAAACTCCAGAAAGCTCCTGGTCAGTGCTCTGGCATGGTCAAGCACCTAACCTTTCCTGCCACATTCCTTATACCTTTCTGATCTCAGCTGGATAGACAGCTACATGTGGCCGAGGCTTGGGCACCCAGAGCCATGAGATTCCTGGAACATCAGGCCCTTGGGTATAGCACAGGCAGGCCCAGGGTTAGCGTGGTCTGTTCCTTGTGTGTGTCCTGACAGTCTGCTAAGTGGGTGGGTGGTCCAGAAAAGGGTGAAGGCACCCCCCCCCGCCCCCTTGAAGATTCCCAGCCACTGAAGAAGGGAACAGGCTCTCGGGATGGTCCTTCTCCACTCTAATTATAATGCATTTCCCATGCTGGCAGTATGAAGCCCGTGTGCCCGAGAATGCAGTGAACCACGAGGTGCAGAGGCTGGCAGTGACTGATCTAGATGCCCCTAACTCGCCGGCGTGGCATGCCACCTACCACATTGTGGGAGGTGATGACGGAGACCATTTTGCCATCACCACCGACCCCGAGAGCAACCAGGGCATCCTGATGACCCAGAAGGTAAGTCAGTCTACGATTTAGGTAAGGACCATACCTGGGGTCTGCAACCTCCAGGACAAGGAGCCACCCACTGCCTCAGGCCACCTACCCTGGGCCATTTACCAGAGGTCTCACCAGGCCAGAGCCTTCCAATGCTGTCCCACTGCTTTTGTGTTGGGGAGTCCCTTTGGGTTAACTAAATCTTATCCAGGAACCCAATTCATAAGCAGATAAGAATCACTGATGGAAATGAAGCAGGTTAGTGAAGCCGTCTTCCCAGAACCCAGTGTCCAGTGGCTACCCCCCAATAAGTCTTCTCACACAGAGGATCTCTGTCTTTTGAAGTCCATACTAATTTTGCATTTATTCTGTAACTCATGTCTAGATGTTTAGATAGTAAAATGTTTTAAGTCATTGGTTAGACACATTCTTGCCTCAAAAAAAATTTTTTTTTTAATTTTTGTGAATTTTTGTTTTCATTGGGGTACAGAACATGGGTTGGGGCAAAAAGTCTGAATAAAATTGATGCTTCAGGAAGATGGGCTTAATCTTTCTCGATTTCTTTTACCTCTTGGTTTACTATGAAGAATGGCCTAGTTTGAGAAGCAGAGTTTTATATAATACTTTGATTGTTTCGGATCACCGTCTCGTTTTTTGCAACAAATACTTTGTAATGCCCCTTTTAGATTGTGAAATGAGGTTTAGGTATAATATAACCTAACACATCATTTCTAGACAAATAGAATGCCCTAGCTATAAAATTAAGGAGAAATGTACAGAAAAGTTTCCAGAATATAAAATATTTTGGTATGTAAACTTTTGGGCACAGCTGTACTATAAAACATAGTGAAGTGGTCAATTACCTGCATCTTTCTGAAGAACCATCCAAATGCAGTGGGAGGTCAAGGCAGGAGGGTCACTTGAGGCCAGGTATTCGAGGCTGCAGTGAACTATGATTGTGCCACTGCACTCCATCCTAGGAGACAGAGCAAGAGCCTATATCTTTAAAAAAAAAAGCAAAAACCAACAAATAAGCAACTCTTGGGAAAGTCATAAGCAGATTAAATTACAAGTTCTCCTCAGAAGTTGCATTCCTAGAAAATTTAGTATATATTAAAACCACTCCAAAAACTTGGTTTATATGTAAAACATGTTCTAGACGCTAATTATAAACAGGTTTTTCACACTCATGAGTATATAAATGTCCAAGAGAATATTGGCAAGCCACGTGGGACAGCTCATGTCTATAATGTGGGGCATGGCATCCTGCCTCAGCCTATAAATGTCAGTGGTATCCCTCAGTCATGGCAACTAGAAATCCCTCCAAGTTTCTAAAACAACCTCTAGGGGGCAACACCACCTCATTGGGAACCAGTATTCCATTTCACCAACTTTCCTAATGCAGTGGTCTGAGAGGCCCCATTACTACTAAGAAAACAAAGAGGCTTTAGAGGACAGGGAGCATTGCTGCTGTGGGGGCCTCAAGCCCCTCAGTATTATTGGCTCTTTGCTTCTGACATCTCAGTTGCACTGCATGGAATGTCTCCTCTCAAAATGGTGGTTCAGGCCAGGCTTGGTGGCTTAGCCTGTAATCCCACGCTTTGGGAGGCCAAGGTGAGTGAATTGCCTGAGCCCGCGGGTTCGAGACCCGCTTGGGCAACTTGGCGAGACCTCATCTCTACAATAAATCAAAAAAATTAACTGGGTGTGGTAGCGTGTGCTTGTAGTTCCAGCTACTTGGAAGGCTGAGGCGGAAGGATTACCAGAGCCCAGCAGGTCGAGGCTGCGGTGGCCGGGAGCGGCCACTGCACTCCAGTCTGGGCGACAGAGTGAGACTCCATCTCAAAAAAAAAAAATGGTGGTTCAGGGCTGGGTGTGGTGGCTCATGCCTATAATCTCAGAACTTTAGGAGGCAGAGGCAGGAGGATTGCCTGAACCCAGGGATTTGAGACCAGTCTGGGCAACTTGGCAAGACTTCGTCTCTACGATTAAAAAAAAAAAAAAATTAGCCGGGCTCGGTGGCTCAGCCTGTAATCCCGCGCCTTTGGGAGGCTGAGGTGAGTGGATTGCCTGAGCCCGCGGGTTCGAGACCCGCCTGGGCAAGCGAGACCTCATCTCTACAATAAATCAAAAA
>CAUYQG010291570.1:0-12471 GCA_963574415.1 Tarsius wallacei
TTTGGAATGTATTCGTTTGAGGCTACAGATAAGGCTGATTTAAAATTCCCTGGCATATTACAGTTACTTTTAGTTAAAAAACAAAAAGCAAACCAAAAAACCCCTACATTTCACTACCAGATCCTCATGTGGTAGTAATGCGCAATTGGTATACTAAAATTTTTTGCTTTGTTTTTCTCCTTCCTCATATTGCTGTATGTTTGCAATGTTTTCCATCTTGTATTTATGTATGTGGTCCATTTTCTTTTTGTAGCATTTGAAATGGAGATTGATGGCTGACACAACATTGAGTTCTGCAGACCTCAGTCAGAGTTGTGCTCATGGGTAAGCTCCTGGAGAGAGAGAGAAAGAGAGAGAGAGAGAGAGAGAGAGAGAGAGAGAGAGAGAGAGAGAGAGAATTCCCTGATTTGCAGCATTCATCAATTACCATGGTATAAAGATTCCTACCATGGCCAATTCTGAGTTACTTATGCGGTATCCCCAAACATGGAATTGGGAAGAGACGTGCACTGTCAGCTCTTGCTAGCTGGAGACAGCTGGTTCCAGCAGCACACCACCGGCAGTTTGCATCTTTAGTGTTTGAGCTTAAGATCTTTTTCTTAAGATAAGAAAACCCCACATAGACCATAAGTCGCACAGTATACTTCCATTTGTTTCATAGTCTCCCCCACCTCCACAAAGCAGATTCCTAATAAAGTTTTGTCTCATGAAAACCTTCAAGCCTGTTGCCTTTCTCAATTCTTCAGAACTCGCTACTGTAAATGAGAAGGAGGCAGAGACATCACTCTCAGCCCTCGAGTGAAGAGGCCTCTGTTGAGGGTAGGAATCCTTCCTGTGAGCTCCTGTGTGAACGAGCTCTTTCCAACTATATAAGGATACTTTCTTACACTTATATGGTGCTTTAGAGTTTCCTTTGATTCTCTATTTTATTTATTTATCTAGAGTCTCACTGTGCTGCCCAGGCTGAAGAGCAGTGGCACAATCACGGCTCACAGCAGCCTCAATCTCCTGGGCTCAGGTGATTCTTCTGCTTCAGCTTCCCAAGTAGCTAGGAGTGCAGGCATGTGCCACCATGCCCGGCTAATTTTTAAATTTTTCTTTGTAGAGTTGAGGTCTCACTATGTTCCCCAGGCTGTTCTCAAATCCCTGAGCTCAAGTCGTCCTCTTGCCTTGGCCTCCTAAAGTGCGGGGATTACAGGCATGAGCCACCATGCCCGGTCTGATTCTTTATTTTAAAGAGGAGAAAGTGAGTTCATTAAGTGGAAGAACTGAGACTTGATTATTTGGATTCCAAGTCTGGTGCTCCCGCCCTGTTTCCCCCTCCCACCTCCCCACACACACTGCTTTCCCAGGGCTGCTGCCAGAGCCTTCCCTGGCTCCTCTCGCAATCCAACTCAGACGGGATGTTTTCTTTTCACTGCCAGGAAGCTTCTTATTTCATCATCGCTTTCTTACTTTCATCGGGGGAAGTTCCCTTGGCCCTAGGTGGACTTGCTATTTTCAGCATCTCCTTGGGTCACTTTCCTGCCAAGGCCCTTCTCCACTTGAAGACTGACTCTGACTAACCACTGACAGATCTCTTCTGGGAGCTGTGACAGTCCCAGGTCCCAGCAATGCTGGAGGGATGCAGTGCTTGAGAGCTGCCTAAGGAAACTTTAAGGGTTCTCTCTACAGATGACACGTGCTGGGCCAAGACAATCTGCTATTCCCGTGATGACATTTATCTACTTTGTGAACAGTACTAATACTGAATTTTTATGATAGCTCTGAGATAGCTCAAAACCTTGTCTCATTTGGCTTTAGAAGCAGCCACAGCAACAGCTGTCTAGCTGCTTCATACAAGGAGGGGAAAATACTGACTGCATAGTAAGCTTGAAAAGCTCAAATAGCATTTGGTTAATGCATTCATATATTAACAGATACTTACCATGCACCCACCACGTTCATGGCTCTATTGGGCTGCCTGCGGACTCCAAGGGTAGAATGACTGTCTCAGTGTTCCTCATACAATTACATAGTGGCAAAGCAGACATATGTACCGGCAGTTGTACTTGAAGGTGATGTGAACTACAGTAGAGACAAGCACAAGCATGGAGGAGGAGGTGTATGACTCTGCCCAGGGGAACAAAAGAACCTTCACAAGGTTCTTTGAAGGTTCCTGTGTAGCTGGTGCTAGAACTTGAAGGACAAAGGTGACACCAATTATATAAGGCTTACTAGGTGCCAGGAACTGTCCTACTCTACACATTTTCCAAATATTAACCTATTTAATTTTTCAAAAACTGCACAAGGTTGGTGAAATCAACATCCCTATGGGAGCTTGAGTCACAGAGAAGTTAAACAACTTGTCCAGTGTCACTTACCCTGAGAAGTATGGTGCTGGAATTTGAACAAAACCACTAACCTCTGCACTACTCTGCTCTGACTTGCTGGGATTAAGGGGATAAGTGGGCTATGAAGGGTGGAGGACATTCCAGGCTGAGGGAACAATATAGGCAAGAGTCCAAAGATGTGGGAAAATATGGCATGCTTGTGATTTTTGTTTTGAATTTCAGTGAGAAGGCAACATCCTGTTAATTGTTGACTGAGGGTTATTTTAAATATACTCCCAGAAGAAAGACCTCAAATTTCTTGGTTTCTTATAATTCCTGGAATTCATTTATACTAATGCTGCTTGAGGCCAAAAGTGCAAGATTGATTCCTACAACAGACAGCATTTTCAGAAGAAAATTCTTTGGCATAACCACAAAGCACATTCCTGATCATGGCCAAGTTCCTGCCAATGTCAATATTGGTCAACGAGTGGGACAGCGTGCTCGGCCCCATCTGGTACCTCACTACAGCCTCAGGATATGTAAAAAGTATCCAAATGTATGTACCTTCGTAACAAAAACAAAGTTGTGGCAGAATTCAGCCCGGAACAGCACCTAAATTGAGAATAACCTAGCCAATTTCATATTTCTTGCATAATTTCCTGCTCTTAATGGACTGGAGGGTAAGCTGATCATTCATTCATTCATTCATTCATTCAGCATTTTCCAAGTGCTTACTATAATAAAACTTAGTCATAACAGTTCACATTTAATAGAGAGTTTACTATGTGACAGGCCTTGTGCCAAGCTCTTAAAATGAACACATTTAGTCCTCACAGTAATCCCATGGAGTAAGAATACCGTTCTACTCAGATGAGAAAACACAGGGACTAGGAAACTTGCTCCATATCAATTAGCTGGCAGAGCTCGGTTTCCATCCCAGACAGTCTTAATCCAGAACCTGTGCTCTTAACCGCTGTGCCACCTCCCTATGGATGTGGAGCTGAGGCAGGCCTGGTTAAGGAAGCGAATAACAGACTGTGATGGAGTCAGAATGGGACAGGCGCAGAGTGCTGGTTCTTAGCCTTTGCCTGCTGAAGCATATACCTGCTGATGTGCTTGCACGCAATGCATTCTCTGGGATGACACCAGAAGTGTCGTCGTTCTGCTGCTTTCTCTCCACTCTGCCCCAGGAAAGCATACTGGCATGTGTGTGAATAAGAGTGACCTTATTCTAGGAATGACATAGAATCAGTACTTATTAGTGAACGAGATACAGCCTTTGCACGTTTTTTGTACAAGAGGATAGTGGAATATAAGTCTTAGAATTCAAATGAGGGTATCCAAGAAACATGACACTTCTTTTGTGTCCGTAAATAAACTTAACTTTGGCTCTGGACAAGATTTCCTTTGGGGCTGACAAGAAATTCTGCCTCTGCCATGCTGGGCTAATCTCTTTCATGCCCTGGGAACTTGTGACAAGATGGGGAGCCTTATGCAGGGCCAATGTGTTGTGTTGGACTGTTGTCTACACTGGTTCCACTTAGACTGTTGCTGTCTTTCCCTTCGGCCTTTGGAGCCCTGAAACCTGTGAGGAACCTGGGAGCCCTGGGCCTAGAATCCCGCTTCCCAGCTTCCCCGAGGCTGAGTCTGCGAGGCTGAATCTGCACCTGTCTTTTCCTCCCAGGTACCTTAAGCTTCTCTCCCCCACCCTGAGGCCTTTTCTTTTTCTCAGAAGGAAATCCTGTCCTCACTTTCCCTCTGAGGCACTTTCCTCTCATCAAACCCTATTCTCCTCAGGGAGTTTTTCTCTTTGGAGAAAAAGAAAGCCATGAAGCAAACAGTATTTTTCTGTTCTCTTTCTTGCTACAAACCTCTTGTAAGCTAGTAGGCGAAAATCTGCTGGAACTGGGAGAGGAAAATAGTAACAAAAATAATAATAATAACTGTCGTTAGACTGGAATTTACCAGGAAACAGATGTCCTGCGTTTTTCTCTTATTCTCCTCCTCTCCCTCTCCTTCCTCTTCTTTACAAAATGTAAATAACTTTGTTGTTGATTATAAAAGATGCCATTGAGAGAGTTAACATAAAAATAACTGTTGTTTGCTACATATTTTTTCAGCCTTTTTTTCCCCCTACCATGCATATATTTAACAACATTCAAAACGGTTTGTCAAATGCTCACTATGCTGTGTAAGCTTTGATAAGGAGGGTGGATTTTATTTGAAGTGTCAACCAATGGAGAGTGTGCAGAGCAATAACCTGATCTTATTTTGGTGTTTTAAAGATCACAGTGACTGTCCCATGAAAAGCAGATTAAAAGGACGAGAGACTCTCACAGCCTGGATAAGGGGTGATGGTGTCTGGGGCAGGGAGGGAGTCATGAAACTGGAGATATGAACAGGGATTCTGGATCTGGTGGGAAGGGCAAGCTGGCAGATCTGGTGGGGACTGGAGATGGAGGTGATGGACAGAGAGGAATCGAAGATGACCTCCAGGTATGAGGCTTGAGCAACTTTGTGGATGGTGGCAATGTCCACAAAGATGGGAAGGGCTGGGGGGAGGGGAGAGGCAGGTGATATCCTTGGTTTCTTAAAACTTTCCTCTAGAAGAGAACTTCCTAACTTCCAGGACCTCCTAGATTCTGGAGTGGTGAATCTAGGGGGGTGAATCTTGACCAGGAGATGCAGAGATGATCCAGTGGGCTGCAGGAAAAACAGAAAATTTCTGCTTAAACTTGTTTTTCTTCTCATCCTTTAAAATGTACATTTCTGTGTATGCCTTATAATATGCAAATTAGTACAGGGTTACATACATATATATACACACATGTTATACCATTTGTAAATAAATAAGAATGGGCAGGACTCGGTGGCTCAGCCTGTAATCCCAGAACTTTGGGAGGCCAAGGCGAGTGGATTGCCTGAACCCGCAGGTTCGAGACCAGCCCAGGCAACTTGGTGAGACCTCGTCTCTACAATAAATCAAAAATTAGCCAGGTGCGGTAGCATGCACCTGTACTTCTGGCTACTTGGAAGGCTGAGGTGGAAGGATCGCTAGAACCCAGCAGGTCGATGCTGGGATGGTCGTAAGCATGCCACTGCACTCCAGCCTGGGTGACTGCACTCCAGTCTGGACGACTGCACTCCAGCCTGGACACTATTTATTTATTTATAAATAAATAAATAGGGATGACTGAATGAAGGAATGAATAAACTAGGAGTAGTGGCAATAGCTAGCTGTTCACCAAAATTTGTCCTTCATTCCAGAATATACAGTTTTAGCCGGTGAGCTGTTGCCCAGCCAGAGGCTACTTTTCCCAGATCCACTTATATGTAGGTGTGACTAGTTCTTCCCAATGGGAGGTGAGTAGAAGCGATATGTGAAAGTTTTGTTTTTGTTTTTGTTTTTGTTTTGTAGAGATGAAGTCTTGATATATTGCCCAAGGTGATCTCGAACTTCTAACCTCCAACAATCCTTCGGCCTCAGCTTCCTGAAGTGCTAGGATTGCAGGTGTGAGCCACCACACCTGGCTGATATGTTAGTTTTAGTCCAAGTCTTTTGAAAAGCAAGCATGTCTCCTTTGTATTCTTTCCCCTTCTGCTGACTTAGATGCAGAAAATGGCTAGGCCCTGGGGATGTGGGAGGCCTGAGATGAAAGGAGCCTCATCCCTGAAGCATTGCTGGAAGGGGGCGGCCCATTTACTAGAAATGTCCACCTCACAGTATTGTATAAGCAAGAAATAAATTTCTATGCATTTCAGCCATTATGCATGTTTGAGTCTCTTTGTTTCTACAGCCTCGCATGCAAGGAACATGCTTAACATTTTTCTATTGGCTGGGTGCACGTGCAAAATATTTGGAGGTCACTGGTCTAAGCACTTGCCGGATGCAAATGAAATAGGGTTGTCTTGTCTTGTCAGACCCAAGGGACAGCAGCCCACCATTTCTAAGCCATCCCCTCATGTAATCAAAAGCTGTAATTACCATGGAATGGTGTTCAAGCCAGCTGAGTTTTATTTTTTGCAAAACTGAAAATAGTGAAATTTTGGGGAAGACTCACATATTTAGATTACCATTAATCATAAAAAATGACTAGCCTTATTGGCAATAAATATCTGATGAGCATTATTGGAAAGCATATGTGAAATTCATCAAGATGGATCATTTGTTTGGCATAGAATTTGCTTACTGCAACGACTTTAATTTTCTCAGACTTTAGCTCGAATCGTCTTCTTTCAGGCACCAAGGACTTTTAAGATCCAAATGTTTTCTAGTTATCTTTGCAAATGTAATAAGAGTTCGCTCCATCCCTCCTATTCTCCTCCCTGGGGTTTAGATGGTGAAACTCAGAAAGCCTTTCTTCGAGCATCGGCTTAGAGAAGGAATAGAATCATGCATCAAGGCAATATTCCTGAAAGCTGAGATCAACAGACCATGATTAAAGTTGGCTTGCAGTTATATTGGCTGAGAATGTCATGCCAGCTGCTTGTAAACCCACAAGATGATGGATGTCTTACTGTTATCCCTACTTCTCTCCAGAATTTATCAGCAGAAAGAAAGATGGGAAAAGGTTATAACTCTCAGAGGTCCGAAATTCTCTTTGCAACAGTGAGTAGTAAAGGCTTGGGGTGTCCGTCATAAATGAATCACTGGGCATTTGTATGGTGCCAGGAGGAATGTCAGAACCTCGGCATTCTAATCAAGAGTGGCAGGAGCACCTGGGAGGAGGGTCAAGGGAGGTGTTCAGAGGGCTTGCACTGCAAGTCCATTCATCATTGTAACCTGAGAACTTTAGCCAGTTGCTGCTGAGAAAAAACTCATTGTTCATAATATTGGGGAAGCACAATTCTATGGCTCTCATTTGCCGTGAAGGAATGAATGATTGCAGGAAGGGAAGACCCTGCCGGGTTCAGGTGAGAGGTCTAGGAGTTCGGGCATCATGGGCCTGGCGAGGGGCTATGTGGGTGGGTACGAAGAAACAGTTGCTTACGGAGGCAGAAGGATGGATTCCGACCCCTCATCTTGGGTCTTGATGTTAATTGCCCTCTTTCCCCCTTCTCTCTCCTTCTTCCTAGTAAGTGAGCTAAGAATAAAAATTCTGGAACCTGCTATTTTATTTTTTTACTCAAGAAACTGATTAATGAGGGCTGCTGGGTTTAATAAATGGTTGTCTATTTCTGCTTAAAAAACACTATTTTGGGGAGTGGAAAAAATATTGGCAATTGTTCACCTTGTGGAGAGCTGCATTATTTTGCAAATAGTTAAAGGAACAGACCTTGGCATTAAAGAACCTTGAGTCAGGATACGTGTACCTTCACCTGGAAGAGGATATTGAATAGCTGTGTGACCTTGAGCAGTTACTTCACATGAACCTCAGTCTCCTCACCAGGAAATGGGGACAATAAGAACTTGCCTCTTCAGTTTGCTGTGGACACTGAGCAAGAACCTCGTAGATAGTACAGTTGGATAAATATTAACTCTCTCCATAACCTGCATTTCTTTTCTCCCTTCACCTATTCAGAAGTAAGATAGAGAGTGTATTTGTTTATGGGTCCATTGGTTTTGAGCCCCTGCTTCTGGTTAAATTTCCTGCTGAGCGTTTTCTGAACTCATCGTGATTGTATCTGGAACGTTAACAGCACTCCCATTCATTTCTGTTTGGAGCACTCCCCTCTTGTTCTTGCCTTAGGAAGTTAAAAATGAACCAATGTGGCTAGGAAGACTCCAAAGGAAAAAAGAAAAAACCCGAGAACTTATAATGAAGGAATGCTTGCTTTAATTTCCTGAAGAGAAGCTGTGGACTAATAATTTGAATACCTATTATTTGTGGAACCTGGTCAATGCTAGGCAGTCTTACATAGGCTGTGCAGAGGTGCTATCTCTGTCTCAGGACTATATGATCAAAATGTATTAGACAATTTCAGCTGAACAAAGGCAGCTTTGTGATAATGGATGAGGTGCACTAATATCCTGTATTTGATTGTATGAGAACTTCATTCAAGCCCTGCACCACTTACGGCCTAACTCTGTATCTTGAAAACAGGGAAAAATCAGCTGGTATTTAGTCGAGGAAGCAGAAACTACTCCAGGTATTTTAAATAGAAGGGAGATTAATAAAGGAGACTAGATGCTTAGAAAATTGTTGGAAGGGTTAAAAGGAGTGGGCTCCAGGCTGGCTAGAGCTAAGAATGGCTCTTAGAATATGACAGAACTAAGCCACAAGGGAAATGACTACCCATGCCCCAATTAGGAAGGGCAGTCAAAGGCTGGAAACATTGACTTGAAGGACACAAAGGCATGGCTGTGATCTAGAGATCACAAGACAGCATCAGAAGCGGCTACTGCTGTGCCCCCCTCAAGCTGTCTGGACGCTGACATGTGGAGTCTGGTGATCTCTATCACCCAACCCCTGCTCCACACCCACAAGGCAGAGACCGGTTGCTGATACACTAAAATCTTCACTGCCAGCAGAAAAAGCAAACACAGCAGGAAGACAGCTTCTGCTCCCACTTCCACCTTTTCAATCTCTGATGAGGGCATCGAATTGGCGGAACCTAAGTCGTATTCGGTTCTCTAACTAAATTCCGGAAAAAATGTAATTTTTTTTCTTTCAGCTTCCACATTGGAAGGCACCCTGGAAATAGGTGAAGAGAGATGGGGAGGCACAGTCAAGCTTTCCTGCACACTGTTTCACTGTTGTATGTTGAACTGTCTCTAACGGAGCTACATATATCCAGCAAAAGCAAACCAATTCACTGAGGGAGAGAGGGAGACATGGGGGCAATGCTGTTGAACATGCCACTCAAAAAGTGAACATCAGATCTGGAGTGTGGGATGAGAGACATGGACTTTTTGTTTTTTCGGCTGATCTCAGTCTCTCTCACAGTAGGATCCTGCCTCTTGGTCTGTATGCTTTGAATAAGCGAGGAGAGTGATTGAAGAGCCCTATCTTTGTCACAGTCTGGCCCCCAGTATAAGGTCAGACCCCTTTGTGTGAATACACTAGGAGGGTAATTTAAAAAAACCTGTTTATACTTTTTTGTCTTTCTGGCTAAAATTCTAGACCCTTCTATCCTACTCTCCTTAAGATCTAGCTTCACTGTACTTCACTGAGAATTCAGTGAGAATCAAATCAAAAGAACAGTCATGCAAAAGGATATTGTCAACTGTAAAGCCCTATATAATATTAGGGATTATTATCACACAAAGGGCCTTACATGTAATGGATATTTTTAACATTTTGCCAAATTTGCTTTGACATTTTCCCTCTGTCTCTCCATACTACACACACACACACACACACACACACACACACACATACACACACACACATTTTTCTGAAGTCTTTGACAAGTTTCAGAAATCATGCCCCTCTGTCTCTAAATACTTCAGTGTATGTTTTCTAAGAAGAATATTCACTCAGAATATTTAACGTTGCTATACTATTATGTAATTTATAGACCTCACTCATATTTTTCCAATTGTTTCCATAATTTTTTTATATAAATGATTTTGTTTTTATCCAGGATCCAACCTAAAAATCATACACCTAGAAGAATTTTCTGCTCTTTCTTTGATTTTCAAGACCTTGACATTTTTGAAGAATTTAGGCCAGTTATTTTTTATGTCATTCAAACTGGGTCTTGTCTGATGTTTCCTCATACTTGGAGTCAGATTATGCAATTTTGGCAAGCATATTAAATAAGCATTTAATGTTTCTTTCTTTCTTTTTTTTTTTTGAGTCAGAGTCTCACTCTGTTGCCCAGGCTGGAGTGCAGTGGCATGCTCACAACCACCATAGCCTCGACCTGCTAGGCTCCGGCGATCCTTCCGCCTCAGTCTTCCAAGTAGCCGAACTACAGGAGCATGCTACGGCACCCAGCTAATTTTTGATTTTATTGTAGAGATGAGGTCTTGCCAAGTTGTCCGGGCTGGTTTTGAACCTCAGGCTCAGGCAATCCACTCGTCTCGGCCTCCCAAAGTGCTGGGATTACAGGCTGAGCCACCGAGCCTGGCCTTAATGTTTCTTTAGCTAAGGAAAAAACAACCCAAGGTAGATTTACTAAAGTGGTAGTTTGAAGATTTCTGAACAGAAAGTCAGCCCAATGTGGAAGCCAAATGACTAGACCAAGTTCATCATTAACCATGTGATACTGAGTTACAATCATAAAAATGATGGTGATGATAGCAGTAATGATAATGACTTTATTTAGCAGTATGTAAAAATGCTTTTATATGCATTATCTCAGATACTCCTTCAACTATCTCATTAGGTAAAAATGATCCTATTTTATGAATGAGGAAACTGAGGCTTGGGGAGATCAAATCTTGTCCAAGGCCACACAGGTGGAAAGGGGCAGAATCAGTGGTAAAACCTAGGTCTCAAAAACAGACTCTGAAGCTTGTGTTTTTAAACCAACACACTGGAGCAGAAGTCACAGTGCTTGTCAGGAATTCATCTCTAAAATGAGAGGAGTTAATAAAACAATTGCATAAGGTAGCGCTTCCCAGCATTTTGGATTTCACAGAGCAATAAAATTTTGAACATTGGGGAACAGACACAGGGCTTATAATACTTTATGCAGCCAAGTCAGTATATTAAAATACAAAAATAAAATGCTATCTTACATCAGTAGGTGGTTTATAAAAGAAAAGACATTTTAATATAAAAATATAGGAAAGAAATAAGCTAAAAAAAAAGAATATTCTTTGAAATGGGATGTATTTGTTTTGTAACCTACTCAGTACCTTGCCATTAATTTTCACACTTCTCTGGGGCCTTGAGAAAGATCTGCTCAGAGTAGCTCTGATCTGTGGCCTGGCATTTGGAGAACACTGCCCTATGGTGTCTTCCTGCTCTAGTGTCCAGTGGTTTTATTCTACATGACAAAAGTTTGTGGGCAGGGAAAGGGGACAGTGAACAATGAGACAGGGCAGAGCTGGATCTTGTAATTTATTGGGTACTGATTCTTCTTCTTTATTCCATAGTTCCTTGTTCTCTATGTCTTGCCCTCTGTTTATTTTTATTGTCTGCTTTTTGCTTTGTTTCATACCCTCCCAGGGTTTCTTCTTTTGCTCCTTAACCCTTATTTTCAAGAAATAAGAAAGAATTGGCAGGAGAACAACTACAACATTGTTTGGGTACAGTAAGAATGGAAGACCACCTTTTTTGTGGTTGAGGGCTTTGGATAGAAGGTTCCAGAAGGAAGCTTCTGTCAGTTAAGCTAGGTTCCATCCTGGTACAGTGTTTTTTATTTTTTATTTTTTTGGGTGACTTCTAGCAATGCATGAAATAATTAGATCTTGAAGTGGTTTTAATAACTCCCATAATTTCAAATTAGTGATGATTATAAATAATATTTTACAACATTACATTAACTGTAATGTGATATTAAAATAGTTGTGATTATTATAGGTGACAGTCACAGGTACTGTACTACTACTGAAATGTGAAGCCTACAGTCATAACTGAATTTCAGTTAGAGGTGAGTGAAAATCAAGATGTCATTTTTTTTTCTTATCCAGGTTCATAGATTCCTTGACTCCTATACATGAGTCTCTTGGTGGGTTGGTGTAGGTGGGGGAGGGGAGTGGGAAGACTCTGAGAACCCCAGATTAAAATCTCTGTTTTAAAAAAATTCTTACTTTTGGCTGCGTTGTGGCTCACAGTTGGAATCCCAGCACTTTGGGAGGCTAAGGTGGGAGGATTGCTTGAACTCAAATGTTGGAGACCAGCCTGGGCGACATAGTGAGACCTCTCTCTACAAAAAAAAAAGAAAAGATGGGCACGGTGGTGCATGCCTGAATCACGTGAGCCCAGGAAGTCAAGGCTGCTGTAAGCTGTGATCGTGTCACTACACTCCAGCCTGGGCAAGATGGTGAGACCCTGACCCCAATTTTTTTTTAACTTGTATAGATTCAGGGGGTGCAAGTGCAGTTCTGTTACACACACAAAGTGTGTAGTGGTGAAGTTTGGGTTTTTTTTTTTTTTGAGTTGGAGTCTCACTCTGTCACCCAGACTGGAGTGCAGTGGCCGCTCCCGGCCACCGCAGCCTCGACCTGCTGGACTCCGGCGATCCTTCTGCCTCTGCCTTCCAAGTAGCTGGAACTACAGGCGCGCGCTACCACGCCCGGCTAATTTTTTGATTTACTGTA
>CAUYQG010291572.1:0-13983 GCA_963574415.1 Tarsius wallacei
AGTAGCTGGAACTACAGGCGCGCGCTACCACACCCGGCTGATTTTTGATTTATTGTAGAGATGAGGTCTCGCCAAGTTGCCCAGGTGGGTCTCGAACCCTCTGGCTCAGGCAATCCACTCACCTCGGCCTCCTAAAGCGCGGGATTACAGGCTGAGCCACCAAGCCCAGCCAGTCAGTGCTTCTTAAATGTCTTTTCTGCCTCAGGGTCCCAGATGGGTATGGAGGAAACCCTTATCTGCCATGGTTGTCTTGGGCAGTAGTCCTATCAAAGAAAACAGCATGGCAGGACTGTCTGCACACCCCCATCACCAAGGAGTTTCATCAGAATTTGCAGAATCCTAAGTACCCTGAAAGAAACTCCAGATGCCTGAGCTATGCCCTTGGGCAATTATTTCATAGATTTGTGGCTCGGTTGTCCTTTCAATATGGAGATCATTTTAGAATTATTAAAAGAAAAAAAAGTCAGATGGTCGATTTGGAGACTTATTTAAAAATAAAAAGAATTGTCTCAGTGTGTTTGGGTTGCTATTTTAAAAAATGCATCCAACTGGGTGGCTTAAATAATGGAAATGTATTTATTTCATATTGTTCTGGAGGCTGGCAAGTCCAAGATCAAGGTGATGGCCAACTTGGCTTCTGGTGAAGGCCCTCTTCCTGCCTTGCAGACAGCCATATTCTCACTGTATCCTGATCCTCAAATGACAGAGAAAGAGAGGTGCTGGTGTTTCTTCCTCTTCTTATAATGAAACCAGTTTTATCAGATTAGGGCCCCACTCTTACATCCTCATTAAACCTTAATTACCTCCTTATTCCAAATGCAGTCACATTGGGAGTTCAGTCTTCAACATAAAAATTTGGGACAGGGCTGATAAAAAGGTAGCACACAGTTCAGACCACAGCAAGAACTATACAAATACAGATGTTTTAAGCTCTAAAGGACCAATTCAAACATAGCATCCTACTCACATTGATTTTGTATTTCTTTAGCTATGGCAAAATCATGGTTTTTCAAATTCATATCTGAGGGGGGGGAAAGGCTGATGAGAATTTGTTTGTTTCAGAGTGCAAAGTGTTCTGAATACAGACAAGATAAATTTAAATAGAGAGCATTACCAAGTGCATAGTTATATAATTGAGACATTCTTTGAGTTGTGCCTGAATGTCCTGAATTATCCCTGTGATTCTCAGTATGTTTATGCTTCACTGACTTTCCTCTTTGCCTGTGGATGTTATCATATTATGATGTGTTCAGGCTGAGGGAGATATTTGGGTCAAGAATATTAGATACTCTGTATTCTCTTCTTTCATTTGCAAAGAATTGTAGTTATCTATGAATCAAGTGTTTTGGAAAACTTAGATCATTAGTCCTGGGTACTTTCCAGCATTTTTGATAAGTTTGTTTTTGTGGATAATGCTGACCTCATACACAAACTTGATTGCACCTAGAGATATGGTAATATCATTGAACCTGATCATAATATTTTTTAAGTTTAAGGTATTTTATTTCATTTAAGGATAAGTACTTCTGCTGGAAAGTTATTTGGATGACAAAACTTGTGTTGGATAAAAAGTCTTTTTGGCCAGCTTCCTGGACTGAGACTATTTTTTTGTCTGTTCGTTTGTATTCATTTGAGATCAGGTTCAGTCCTGAAACCAAAATCGTTAGGAGGTAACAACTGCTGTGCACATATTTGCGTGTGTGTGTGTGTGTGTGTGTGTGTGTGTGTGCGCGCGCGCGCGCTTGCATATATGTGTCTGAATATGTATTTTCTCATTGGTAGTATATTCTAATAACTATTTCCAATTCCCATGATCTATTGAAAACAACAGTTGGTTTTAGTTTCATGAAGGAACAAATTGGTTCCTGCAGGTGCTGACACTGGCTTCTAAACGGCAAAACCCAACTGCTCCCACAAGCTGATTCAGCAACATAAACTCTGAGTTGTTCTCTTAGTCACAGTGAGGGGCAGTTACCAACCAGAATGGCTCACCTCTGTATAATAAAGATGGAGAGTGGTCTTTTGGTGAGTGGTTCTTCTCTCTACCTTTGAACATGTCTCCTCCTGTGACGTAGGTGTTAGCTGTCAGGCAGTCTAATTTACATGAAAAATGTTGCTAGGCATACAATGAATTTAAGTTCATGGTTTAACATGTCTTAACAGAAGCAGTGCAGATATTTAAGGAAAATGTTTATTTTCTCCTTGAACGTCTCTTTTACCACCCTCACAAGGTTGCAAAGCTACCAAGCATTCCTAACCCACATCCTTGTTGCATTGTACGCAAAAAAAAAACATATGCACCCCATTATTTTGTGCTGATTTGGTATCTGTGAACCTGCTTAAACAGAACTATGATTCTTGGACTCCATTTTTCTTGTACTCTTGTGGGTTGATCCATTTGTGGGCCCACAAAATTAGAGACATTTTGAACAAGAAATCAATTTGCCTCATGGAGAGACTACATGATTAAGAAGAGTAAGTGTGTGTGTATGTGTGTAAGACTATGAAAGACAAATATGATAAGAAGAATGAGAAGTTTAATCTACATAAATAAAGCAGCACTTTTTCTTGATGCTTTATTTTATTTTGAAACTTACTGCATAAGGCAGAGAAATGTCTAAATTCATATTTCATAAAATCTGTGAGTTCAGCCACTGCTTTGGCTTTAATGTGATGTCTTTAGGACATGAACCCATTATGATAATGATCTGATTGGTAAAGAGAGGTCATTAGATTTTTTTTTCCCCAAAGAGATAGATGCCAGAAAGGAATTGTGATTAGAGATTTAAAAAGCTTCTTTAAAGTTTCCTGTTTCATCATTTTATCTATACTAAAAAATGTATTCTTTCATGCTCAATGAATTCTCAAGAGAATTTTAAGTTCAGATATTAGTAGATTTTTTTAAATGTACAATAACTGTTGAATACTCATTATGAATGAGTTTCCTAACTACATTTTTGTGCATGCATATCATATCAATAAATGAAAATACACATTCATGAGGAAAAGATAGATCCGGTTTTTATTTTAGAAGGAGGCTCGGTGATTTCTAATATTTACAAGAAAATATATTTGGCCTGTCCTTTGTTAGGATATTCAGGCAGCCAGAAGTTTTCTAAAAAAATTTTTCTGAAGTATTACTAATGAAACTTTAGTGAGGGAAAAAAATCATAACAAGCACATAGTTACAGAAATTAAAACAGGGCAACCCTCTCAGGTCCCCTCCCACTGTGGGGGCTTTTCTGTTGTCTCAATTAATCCTGCTTTCTAAAAAAGAAAAAAAAAAGAAAGAAAGAAATTAAAACAAACATGCCAAAAGAGTTTGCCAACAGAACAGAGAAAGGATCGAGCAATCTTGAAACAGAGCTAAATCCCCTTGTAAAAGCTATACCATAGGAGCAGCAGTTCTTAGAGCTATGAGTCAGTGTATCATGGCAGCTGTAAGAAGAGTCCATTTCAGCTCTCTGCCTGGCCTCCAAAGCTCCCCTGGGCATCCTTTTAAATATTGACAGAGGTAGTCACACCCCCACAGCTCATGCACTCTGCAAGCCAGTGGAATGGCACCATGCAGATGCCACCAAGCTTTACCCCATGCCCTCTAGAATAATAGCCACCACTGTACCTGGGCCTGCTAGAATCACACCTGAAGTGGCTAAGGAATGCTGCTGGAATGTGGGGAGCAGAGACATAAGGTGATGCTGAGCAGAGAGCCCTGAGGTCCCATGGGCAGCCGGAGCCCCTCCTTCAAAATAGTTCTGCCCTTGAGGCCCTGGCACTCTGGGTCTGTGATAAGAGTGACAACCCAAAAGATATTTAAAATGCCCCAGAGTCACTTTTCCATTATCTCAATAAATAGCACATGGCTAATACATACTAATCTCCTTATCCATACCTTTGGTGCTTCTCCCAAACATCATTTCTCAATTATTACACCACAGGTAGGCTACAATTTTTCTCTTTTTTTAAGTTCTGCCTCCCTCTTGATTATAAATTCCATCTTTGCATCTTTTATCTTCTCACATTTCCTATAAGCTGTCAAGAGAAGCCATGCCAGACTCTCAACACTTTGCTAAGAGATAACTTCTGCTGAATATTCAATGTCACTGTCCATGAGCTCTAACTTCCACAGAACACTAGAACAAAAACACAATTCAATCAAGTTCTTTGCTACTTTAAAACAAGGATAACCTTTCCTCCAGTTTCCAATACTATGTTCCTCACTTCCTTCTGAGACCTCATCACAATGGCTTTTACCCTTCATATTTCCACCAACACCAATCATGACCACTTAGGTAATCTTTGAGAAGACTGAGGCTTTCTCTATCCCTTTCCTCTTCTGGGCCCTCACCAGAATCATTCTTTAGGATCAGTTTATGGCCATGTGTGCTTTTTCTATTAATAGCATGCACTCTAAAACTCTTCCAGCCTCTACCCACTGCTCAGTTACAAAGCCTCTTCCACATTTTTGGGTATTTGTTGTAGCAGCATCCCACTTCTCAGTATCAATTTCTTTCTTTGTCTATTTGGACTACTGTATCAAAATGCCCTAAAATGAGTAGGTTTATAAGCAATAGAAATGTATTGCTCACAGTTCTGGAGGTTGGAAAGTCCAAGATCGAGGTGACAGCAGATCCGATGTCTGAGAGAGCCTGTTCCTCATAAATGGTGTCTTCTCTGTGTCCTCACGTGATGGAAGGCGTGAACAGGCTCCCTCAGACCTCTTTTATAAAGACATTAATCCCATTCTTGGTGGCAGAGCCCTCACAACCTAATCACCTTTTAAAGGCCCCAAATCTTAGCCACCATTTGAGGATTAGGTTTCAAATTATAAATTTTAGGGGACACATTGTTATGTATGTTATAAGTCCACCTTATAGAGTGGGTGAACTTCTTCATAGAGTTTTTATGATGAGTGTGTAGTACAGTTTCTGGCATGTAGCTCTATGCAGACAAGAACCACACTTTTTTTTATTCCCCCTTGATGTTCAGTGTTTGGCACATGGTGAGAAAGATAGCACAATAAATATTTATTAAATGACTAAATAATAAACACAAAATAGTGACTTTTTTAAGTGCTTTATAGCCACTAAAATATAATGTATTAAGGGGGAAATCCAAAAAAACACAAAACAACAGAATTATCTTTTAGAGGGGGTCTGTAACCAAAGCTTCCCCCACTAGGTAATTGTTCTAAGAACCCATTGGCATCAGCGTACCAGCTAGCATTGTTGTGAGGGCTGCGTTTGAGTTCAGGAAATTTTTTTTGGAGATTCTTTCAACACGTTTGCCCATTTCGTGATGGGTGATTTACCAGCGTACCTGCCCACACTGCACTGAGTATTACACAGTTTTTTAACAAAACGGCATGACCCCCATGCCCCATCCTCCCTATTCACCTGATTTCACCCAGAGTGACTTTTTTTTTATTTCCCTGGATGAGAAAAAGTCCTTAAAAGGAAACATTTTGCTGATGTAAAAGAGGTGAAACAAAAAAACAGCAGAAGCACTAAAAGGCATCAAAATTGATGAGTTCAAAAACTGTTTTGAGCAGTGGAAAAAGTGTTTTGACAGGTGTATTGCATCAAACAGGGAGTACTTAGAAGGTGACTGCAGTTTAGGCGTGCAAGAATAAATACACAATTTTTTATAAATTAATTGTGTTTTTTGCCCCCCCCCCATATGTGGAGCTTTCTATATAATTTAGTAAATATTAGTAATAACACAGTAATCCCTTAAAATAAATTTTACAGCCGGGCTTGGTGGCTCAGCCTGTAATCCCGCGCCTTGGGAGGCTGAGGTGAGTGGATCACCTGAGCCCGCGGGTCCGAGACCCACCTGGGCAGGCGAAACCTCATCTCTACAATAAATCAAAAATTAGCCGGGCGTGGTAGCACGCGCCTGTAATTCCGGCTACTCAGAAGGCTGAGGCGGAAGGATCGCCAGAGCCCAGCAGGTCGAGGCTGCGGTGGCCGGAAGCGGCCACTGCACTCCAGTCTGGGTGACCGAGTGAGACGCCAACTCAAAAAAATAAAAAATAAATGAATAAATAAAAATAAATTTTACTTCCTCATGTCTTCTTGATTCTAGTATATGAAACTGTGAATTGAGTCATTCCTGTTAGACTTGATAAATAAAAGAGAAAACCAGGGAAATGAAAACGGAAAGTTGTGGCGCAGACAGAGTAGAAGTAATGAAGTCTTGGAGAAGATAAAGGAAGATGGAAGGGAAAAGATGCTTGACCATCTCTCCTCATCCTCAGTCAGGGGAAAGATAGCTGAGAAGTGTGTAATGGGGTAAATGGCTCATGTTTTGGCATGAGATTTTAATGGGCAGCCAAGTTACTGGATGCTCAGAGGCAAGATGTGTAAAATCAGGAAAGCACTGAACATTTGGTTGAAGGACAGACCGAAATTCACCATATTGCCTTCAACAAAGCTAAACTAAGCAACGCCTCATTTAAAATTGTGAGTGAGGAAAGCTGCTCAAGTTTCTAGGAAACAAAGGATAGCAAATGAAACAAACAGCACCACACAAATTACAAAGTATCATTGTTTTGGGATTTGTTTAGTGTTGGTGTTTATTGTTTTATATTCATAAAATTTATAGCATTCAAAATTTACTTTTGACTTCAATCCCTCACTCGTATATTTTTCTTAAGGTCTTCAAATGATGGAAGAACTACTGTGTGTGTGTGTGTGTGTGTGTGCGTGTGTGTGTGTGCGCGCACGTACATGTGTACTCTGTGTTGTTTTAAAACATTTATGTGTGTATATACATATCTATGTGCTTAATATATATACACTTGCACTATACATATATATGTATATATACACACACACTCAAACCTAGGAATTTACACACAAAGAACATATACCTTGCTCTCCCGCAGAATGTCAAAACCTCTAGGAGGGAGTCTGTATCATATGGTTCTCATATAGTGCAACATTTATAGCATTGGTTAAGTGCTGAGCACAACATGAACACTTAACAGATACTAAAAATGTTTTTTAACTTTAAGAGAGAAGAAATTTAAAAATCCAGTCCCTTTTAAAGGGTTTAAAGTAGCATTAAAAGAAAATCAAAGGAATAGAGGCACTGTTTGGTTAATTAGAGCATCTTCCAATAAAACCTTTGGTCTGGCTGACTGCAGTGGTAAGGGGCAAAATGACCGCTTGTCCAGGACGACCCCTGAGCACTAAAATTCCTGCAACAAAGGAAACTATTTGGAAATGCTTTTTTAAAGTAATTCAAAACTACCTGAGCTGTTCTCATTTATATTATTCTTCCTAAAGAGTTTAAAGCAGAAAATGTATTTGAAAGACTGAGAAGATACTTCCTTAAATAGTTTAAAAGTGGCTGAAAGAAAGGAAAAGGGAAGGAGGGAGGGACGGAGGGAGGGACGGAGAGAGAAACAGAGGGAGAAACAGAGGAAGAAAAGAGGAGCAAAGAAACAAAAAGGAAAGAAAAGAAACGCTGTAGCTGTGGATGGATTCCAGACCAGAGTATATGCTTTCTTCATCTTAGGTCTTCTTAATACATTCCTGAAACCTCCAGAAGCATCTTCCACAGTCGAATTGGTCAACATAGTCAAAGGAACTTTCATAGCATCTTCATCCAAAGGCCAAAATCCTTTAAGAAGATGTAAAGATATACCCTTAGGGGAACATGCAGGGACACAGAACGAGAATACCTGCTTATTTGTGCATGTATCTCTAATATGGTAGAAAGTTCCCCTTCTTAAGAATATAACCTTTCAAGATACAAGGACAAGAGAAAGCAGAAGAAAGAAAATATTAATGTCTTGGCAGCTTGATTGTGCATCTGAGAAAAACTTGACAGGCGACTCGGCACATCGCGTCAATCTCATCTTAAAACCAAAATTCTGGTGTCATATGGAGATGACATGCTGACATTCACTGAGCCCATGCTTAAGGGATTTCTCCTCATGCGTGTTCAGACACTATCCCTTTTTAAAGCCTTGATTTGTGTCTCCTTGGCTGAGTACTTGATGGGGAGAAACTAGGTAGCTCATATTGCTTGCAGAATCCACATACCATGCTTAAACAGATATAGAAAGAGGTTCGAGGTGTCGCTAGACATGGTAGTAAAATTTCTCAGCAGGTCTAATACTTTATAGCAAGGACCTTCCAAAAGGACTCACAGGAAGAAATGAGGAGGTGCAAAGGTAGAGAAGGTAACTTTAACCCTACACAAGAGGTGAACCAGCACGGGGATTGCCAGGGAAAAAGAGAGGTGGCAGTATTTAACCACTTCAGTTCTGGAAAGCTGGATCCATCCCATCCCCACCCCCACACCACCACCATCACCATCACCACCTCTTACTCAACCACAGTGCTTCAAAGAAGATGAGTGAATGGGTGGGTTGTGGGCAACCAGGCTGAACACACCTCCTGCTTGCTGGGCCACCTGGATTGCCTAAGAGCTATCGACTCATCCTCTCTGCTGTGGGGCTTTGGTGTTGCCCAAAGAAAGCACAGTGGTGGGTGAGCCCAGGCTTTGATCCTTGGCGTTTCCACTATCAGGGCTTTTGCTCCTCTCTTTTTCTGTCTTTCTCCAGACTTTGAAGATAATGAGTCTTAAACATTTGCAAGTAATTAGAAGGTGTGGCTGCCAAGGAAAAGCAAGCATTTTCCTAGTAAATGGGAAGACTTGGTGCTTCACTCTTCACACATCTCTAATTATATCACATGTGCTTATTTGGTCTCTGATAAACTGATCTGGCCCTGGTAGGGAAACCACACCTAGGAAGTAATGAGCCCTTCCTGCAACAATAATAGACATTAAGAGGCGAGAAGCTGAGTGTCACCAGGAGTCAATTATTTACCATTTACTGACAACTTCATCCTTCAGCTTGCTTTTCAGCTTCAATTTATGCACAGTGGAGGGAAGGGAACTATATATTCCTCTACAGGAAAAGAGCAGGTGATTTCAGAAAATACCATACGTAGTCTCCTTTTATTGTTATGCATTTAAACCACTTTACTGAACAATAAAAGTAAAACAAATCCACTATCTCTGGATTTGTTTTACTTTTCATAGTACATGTGTGTGCGCACACGCATGTGTTATTAAAGGACACATACAATCTGAAAAGTGAGCAATTCTTTATTCTCTGCTGCTAATGAAGAAAAGATCAGAAAGGCTGAAGGGAGGAAATACATAAATAAGCAAATCCAAAAGCAAACCCCTTCACCCATAAGAACTTTCCAACAGCTACCTTCAAGGGATAAATAAAAATAAAATAAAAATGTTGACTTGGCATATTTCCTCATTCTCCCACTTATCAATCAATCCTCAGAGTGGGGAAAAACAGATGCTGAAATGGTCAAAAATGACCAAAAACAAGTGAAAGAAAAGTTGGGAAGATGAGCACAATTATCTCACCCTATAGGATTTGGCCAAGGTCTGTGTAGTAGAACTTTCTTTCGTTTCCTCTTTCTAGCTCAGTTACAGAGAGAACTTTTCAGGTCACCTAGCTCAACGCTTTCATTTTCACAAGGAGTAAACTGAGGCACAGAGAGAGGCTGTATGAACAGCCCAAGATCACACAATCTATTTACTACAAATTAGGTCTTCTGGTTCCATGTAGAATGGCTGTTGTCCTTGTCTCTATCCAGACCTTGGCTCTGCTCTCCAGTCCTTAACAGGATGTCCCCAGCCAGATGAGAACCTTTAGGGGGCCTTGCTACCAACAGAACAGCACCCGAGAAGCAAGGTTGTTCAGTAAAGGCACCCAGACTCTTTCATGGTAAGTCCTCTTTTGAATTTATAAAGGGAAAAAAATGTGTTGGTTGGTAAATTATAAAAGTAGCAAAGTATGTTTCTTCCTCTACTCAAGTATGTCATCATGCGGCGGCTCACCTCTTCTTGGAATTTTGCTTTCTTACACCTTATAGTTATCTCATTGTCTTTACCATTTTAAAGTGTGTGTGCATATATATATATATGCATATAAAAGTTTGCATGTATGTAAACAAGTTTATTTTCTTGTTTAAACTACTCAACTAAGAAAGGCACATGAAAAGATAGATAACACTTGTCTCCCCTTTAGCATATTGACTTTAATTTTTTTTGTCTTTTTTATTACTTTTATTTTAGATTCGGGGGGTACATATGTGTATTCATTACACATACATATTGTGTAGTGGTGGGGACTGGGTCTGGGGGGAGTGTAAATTAGTATAACCTCTATGGAAAGCAGTATGGTGATTACTCAAAGAATGAAAAGTGGAGCTACCATTTGATCCTGCAATTCCAAATCAAAGTAGATCAGGGACAGAACTCATGTATCCTCCAACCCAGAGGTACCCAGGGTCACTTCATTCTCAGTTCATGTGGTTAGCATCCTCTCTTCTGAGAAACCTAGGAGCATGAGTCATTTGCAACATTTGATTAATCTCTTAGAATTAAAGGAAGAGTCAAAAGATTTGAAGTCAAATAATACAGACGTAGTCATAAACACCACTAGATTAAAACCACACGCTTCCTAGATCTCAGTCATTGTTTTAAACATTTTACATCTATTAAGTCATTTAATCCCCAAAACACCACGAAAAAGACATATACTATTATTATACCACATATTGGACGAAGAAGCTGAGGTACAGAGAGGTCAGACAATAGGGTTACCCAGTGCTGGGCCCGCAATTTGAATCTGCACTCTGCCCTTCTTCACACTGGCCCCTCATTCAAAAGCAGGCTCAGTTCAAGAAACCAGGAAACGTCAAATTGACATCTCGAGAATAGAAAGTTTCTGGAAGCCCCAAGGGCCTCTCCTTTCAAACACTCTCACCTACTCACACCCTGATCTAAATTAAGTGCGAGAAATCCGGGTTAGATTGGGATGCCTACAAGGATCTTGCCTAACAGTGTGTGTAAGAAGGGGAATGGTCTGATCCTAATGCCAATTTGTTCTGAACTTGAGCGAAGTCTCTCTCCCAGAGGTCTCCCTTTCTAGCTCTCTAACTTCCAAAGTCAGTGGGGTCCAAGAATTTGCAACACAGTTTGAAGATGAGATGACTATTGTCTACTTTTAGGAGATGACCCTGGCCACTAAAAGAAATTCTTCTAGAAAAGACAGGAGCCTAGGATGCCCATAAACACAGAAGCACCCAGCCAGAGCTACTTATTTCAGTTCATTTCAACAGAACTCTACCAGATGAAGAAACAGACACATAAATAACTCAAGATGAGCAATAATAAATACGGTAACAGAGGAAGGAGGCTCTGTGGAGCTATAGAAAGGCAGTTCATGATGAAATCATGGTCCCTCCTTCCACCCACCCCTTCCTTTCCCACTCCCGAGAAAGGGAGGCATTTGGTGTGTGGTATTTTCACTAGGCACACAATGGAGTTAAGTAACTTTGGAAAAAAAGAGAATTTAAATAAGGAGAGGCTTGATGAAACAAGCTAACATGTGTGTTCTTGGGTGGGGAGAAGATAAAAACACCTAACAGTGAAAAAATATCTGTTCATCAAAAGGAAATGTGTGTGTGTGTGTGTATGTATTTCAAGATATTTCTGCCTCCACTTGTCTTAATTAAAAAACATGGTTTAACATGTCGTTTAGGTCTGTTGTAAAATTTCCCAAATCAGTTTTCAAAGAATTGTGTCAAATTCAATGCCACTTACTATCTTTATTAATTTAGGAAGTAATATACCCACCAAAGTAGTAAAATGAAAGAAAAAAGAGAACAAACATATCCATATTCAGATATATCTTTTAAAATAATTACTAGAAGATAAAGAATTTCTTTATTGAAGTAAAGAAGCATAAAATACTCATATTTTAAAATTGTGCTACTGCCAAATATAAATTAACTGGTATTATAATATGCCTTTGTACCTCATAAAGTTTGTATGGAATTTTAAGATTTTCAAAAAGAAACCAATTCAAATGCTAGAACTTAAAAAGCTTAAAATTCTCTTTTATTTCAGCCTCTAAACATGAAGTTTGTGGGTTAAAGGCCACTCACTGTCTAAAGCTGAATGCAGACTTTTTTAAAAAGTAGGTCAGATTTTTAAGCTACATATGTAAATATTTTGTTTATTTTATGGACTATTTTAGCTTCTATACTCTTGATCCTCAGTTTCAGGATCCTATATCTACAAATGTAGTGGAAAAGTTGCAATAATGATCAGAAGACTTTTTTTTAGGTCTTATATAACAAACATTTTTATTTGTCTCTGACAACATGAGACTTTTCTCAACTTGACTCCTATAGAATTTGTTCTGCCTAACAAAAATGGTTCTCCTATTTCTAATCATATGCCCTCTTTTCTCAACCAAAGATCTTTGTTCCATTAGAAAGAAAGTGCATTTTTTAAAAATGGAATTCTTAGCACTTAACTCAAAAGTTGGGATGACTTGATTTTCAGGTTTGGCAAGAGTGATGTGTCATTTAGGCAATAAATTTTAGTAAATAAGTTTTACTGCATATAAAATACAAAAAGAAATCTCCAAGATCCTTAATGAAACTTTGCCCTAAGTTTACATACATATATGTGTGTACGTAATACATGTGTAAGTATAAATCTAATAGACTTGAATAACTAAAATATTCTATATGAGGTAGGTATAAATAGTGGATCTCCATTTTTAAAATAAATGCTTTTTTTCCATCTTTCAAAAAAATGTTACATATTAATCTATGGCAGTCCCATTTAGAGAGACTGTTCTATAATGAAATCCCAGCAAGCAACTCTTGTGTTGCCCGCTTGACCGTCACCTCTAACCCCTACTGTGAGAGCTGGGACTCTCACTGACTTGTGGACAGAGTAAAGACTGCTATTGAAGAGTGAATGGACAACATACTCTGCACAGAAAAGTGAGAGCTGCCTTTAAATTCAGTCATTTACAGGTAGGTAGGTAGGTAGGTAAGTAGGTAGAGTTTTGCAAGTAGAAAATAATAGAAATAGGTTTTTCAAAATTTATTTATTTATTTGATAGAGACAGAGTCTCATTCAGTTACCTAGTCTGGAATTCAGTAGTGTGATTATAGCTCACTGTAACTTCTTTTTTTTTTTTGACAGATAAACAGTTTTTTATTCATCCTCCTCCTCCTCCTCCTCCTCCTCTTCTTCCTCCACCTCTTCTTCGTCTTCCTCTTCCACCTTTTTCCGGGCAAATTTAGCGGGACCCTTTGCACCATCAAAGTTTCCTTTAGACTTATAGTCAGCAACATCCTTCTCGTACTTCTCCTTCAGCTTTGCTGCCTTAATGATGTAAGGCCGCTTTTCACTGTTGCTTAAGTTATTCCACATCTCACCCAGCTTTTTTGCAACGAGATCCCAGGGTTTGCAATAGAGATCCCAGGGTTTGTGGATTTGATCTTGGGGCGGAATTCTGAACAGAACAGGAAGAATCCAGACGGTGGCCTTTTGGGGCATTAGGGTCCTTCTTCTTCTTGCCTCCCTTAGCTGGTCCATAATCCTTCATTTCCCGATCATAGCGCACTTTATCTGCCTTTGTCATTTCATGAAATTTAGCTTTCTCTTTCCCAGACATTGTCTTCCACCTCTCAGAGCACTTCTTGGAAAATTCTGCAAAATTGACAGGGACTTCTGGGTTTTTCTTCTTATGTTCTTCTCTGCACGTCTGCACAAAGAAGGCATAAGCAGACATCTTGCCCTTCGGTTTCTTGGGGTCACCTTTAGCCATCCTGACTGTATTGTTCGCTAGTCTGGGCAGCGCCGGGCATGGCCATTACTGTAACCTCTAACTCCTGAGTTCAAGCCATCCTTCTGCCTCAGTCTCCCAAGTAGCTAGGACTGTAAGACTGTAAGCATGCACCAACATACCTGGCTCTAATTTTTTTGAAACAATGTTTTTAATACCTGCCAAATTAATTTCATAGCTGACATTTCCAGCACAAAGTGTTAGCAATTTGCAGTCTTGTGGCTTCTAATCCCAGCACCACCTACTGATACCAAAGACTGTTTAGAACTACTGATGCTAAACTA
>CAUYQG010291573.1:0-16290 GCA_963574415.1 Tarsius wallacei
AGACCTCATCTCTGCAATAAATCAAAAAATTAACCGGATGTGGTAGTGCGCGCCTGGAGTTCCAGCTACTTGGAAGGCTGAGGCAGAAGGATCGCCGGAGCCCAGCAGGTTGAGGCTGCGGTGGCCAGGAGTGGCCACTGCACTCCAGTCTGGGTGACAGAGTGAGACTCCAACTCAAAGAAAAAAAAAATATATATATATATACATATATTGCAAATTCCAAAATGTTATAAAAAAGTTCAGCTTCACCAGGAGACTTTGTGTCACATCAGTGGGCATGTATCAAAAATTGTTAATGTAAATCTTGAGTTATGTTAAAACCGCAAGTAGGCTTCAAACTCGGGGTAGGTGAAGGACTATAAATTTTGGATATAAATACTGGAATAAATTTGTGCTGCTTGGAGCAGATTTTTTGCTAATGATGCTGACCCGTCTCTCTATAAGCTGGCTATAGAAATTAAACACTGCCTTTTCTCCCAGGATCTGCCACTCATCTTTGATTGACCGTGAGGGATAGCAACCAATTATTGGATCAGGCCATAACAGTTGGGTCCTGGGTGATCATCAAGGATGGAGTTCAGAGAGTACCCGTCACTACCTAGGGTATGTGGGTAGAAAAAAAAAAAGTTGCCCCACACCCATGAAGCTCTGGAGGGAAGTAGAGAACCTGGATGTAAATTCTTCTAAGTTGACCCATTTCAGGTCAGGGTGTCTTCTGTATAAAAGTCACACCCTCACTGATCTTTTGACAGCTTTTAATATAAGAGTTTATGGAGAGCTAAATCATGTCCACAGATATCCTGAGAGAACCCCAGGCTTGTGATGATCTCTGGTGGCTTTGGCTACAGCCACCTCAGGGCTGTTCTCCTTCCTGGGCTTTCTCTACTCCCATTTCACTGGAGCTGTAGTGGTTTCACATACCCTCCCCTCTCACTCCTATTTTTCAAATTGTAGTGCTGTGGACATGCTCCCCTACCTTCTGTTGCTTGACAACAGAGCGATGGTATCCCATGTGGTGCCCAGTTTCTCTTATCTCTTCCTAGACCTCTTGGGGGAGGTCATAATCCCAGAAAGTGGAGTGATGGGCATCCATCATGGGCTCCAGCCCTGTGCCCTAGGGGTTCTCATATTTTAGGAGGGAAAGGAATTTGATCCCTTTGTGGAAAGCTAAGGAAAATTAATGTGGGAAATTAGATTGAAGCCCTTTCAGAGATAATCAGGATGCACATGGGTCCAAGAAAACTTAAAAGACTCTTGCCTTGCCCCTCATTTTGAAAAGATAAAACAAGGGGAAAGGGTTCACTTATGAGTGAGAATATGTGGTACTCAGTTCTTTGTTTCTGTGATAGGTCACTGAGTATGATAAACCCCACATCTATTCAAGTTGCTGCAAAGTCCATCATCATTCTTTTCAGATCTGTAAACCAAGGAAAGAAGCTTCCATTAAGGGAAAATATGGACCTCTACCCCTGAAATGATATCACGAGCAAATGAGAAATGCAAGAGATCTACACTAAGCCACTTAGGAGTACTGTTCCAGAATTTAAAGCATCAGCAGTGAGAAGACATCAGAAAACAGTGAGAGTTCTTTCATCCTATGATCAAGGCTGATGAAACTGATCAGGACTTGCTGCCTATGCCTTGTGTTGTCCTGGGACTTTGGCTGCATCTCTGATTCTTTAAACTGCACCCATAGCTGTCCAACAACTTTCTTTAACCTATGTAAGGCAGATTCTGTTGTTATGGCTTACACCCAAATAACTCAAGTTATTCTTTTATGAACTGTGCAGTCCCCAAGGGGAAAGGGAGGGAGAGGTAGGCACAAGTCAACTTTACTAGTTGCTAAGCATTTATAAGATAGATGTTGCTTTTAATCTAATTTATTTATTTATTTATTTAAAAGATGTGAGGTATAAGTCAGGATTGGGTACATAAGCGGTTAAGGTACAGGTGAAGTTTGGACCTCTCATTGGCCGTCACTTCACCTGGATCAGGATCAGGTACCTTTATTGATGTTATGTGCCCACCCATGACAGTGTCCTGCTACTGCCAATCTCTTCCTTCTAATATTATGATAAGTGTTCAGGGTCCACTTATGAGTGAGAACATGTGGTACTCAGTTCTTTGTTTCTGTGATAGATCACTGAATATGATGGACTCTAAATCTGTCCAAGTTTCTGCAAAGCCCATAATTTTGTCCTTCCTTAAAATTTTTTAAAAAGCAGGAAATCAGGCTGGGTACAATGGCTCACACCTGTAATCCCAGCAGTTTGGAAAGCCAAGGTGGTGGCTTGCTTGAGCCTAGGAGTTCGAGATCAGCCTGGACAACATAATGAAATCTTATCTCTACAAAACAATCTAAAAATTGGCGTGGTGGCATGTGCCTGTAGTCCCAGCTACTTGGGAAGCTGAGGTAGAAGGATTGCCTGAGCCCAGGAAGTTGAGGCTGTTGTGAGTTGTGATCATCCTGATCATGCCACACTGCACTCCAACCTGGGCGACAGAGTGAGACACCTGACTCACAAAATAGAAAGCAGGAAACTTTTCACATTGTGGCTAGAGAGAGATGTTACTACAGAAAGATGTAATGTTACTGTCATCGCAAATGGAGGAACAAGGCCACAAACCAAGCGATACAAATGACCTCTAGAAGCTGGAAAAGGTAAGGAAACAGATTTACTCAGAGTCTCCAAAAAGGAACTCATCCCTGCTGCCATCTTGATTTTAGCTTCATGAGACCCAAGTAGGACAGCTAACCTACAGTACTGTGAGATAATAAATTTGTGTTGTTTTAAGCCTCTAAATTTGTGGTAATGTATTGCAGCAACAGCAGGAAACTGTACACTTCCCTCCCGTACGCCCCTTCTGAAAATAATTACTTGAGACCATATTCTAGCAAACTGAAAATGGAGGGAGGCTAAGAAAGAGAATCATATATGATACAAGATACAGCTGTGCAACAGATCCAATAAGCATTCAATCAAAATTAGAATAGAAAGCCAGAAGTTTTTGTGAAAAATCATAAAGGAGAACATAAAATCCATTTCAGAAGTTATAGGACTGAGAAGCATAATGATCTTAAATATTTGATGAAGACATTAGTATCTTCTACGAAATAGAAAAAAGAGTAATTAGAAACCTTGGGAAAAATTAGAAGCTTGTATGCAAAAGTCATAGCCCAAATATGTATGATTTTAAACAATTGACAGAGAGTAAAAAAAGAGACTCCAATTACCCCATCACTGGATCCCTTCATGTCTATTGCTTAGAAGTATCCTTTCTCCTCCATGGGTTCAATCACACACGTAGATTCTGTAGTAAATATTGTTTGTCCAATTACAATATTTGAAATGGCTTTTTTTTTTCGGTTGACCATTCTTAGAATGAAATTATAGACAAAACAATTAAGATTTAATAATAACTATAGTACAGAATGCAATTAATGTTAATATGAAAATGATACTGGCCATCAGGAATCAGGAAAGGGGTAAGGAGAGAGGGAATAAAGTATAGTTCAGTAGTGTCCTCTCACAATGGGAAGTCAATAGATACTGTCTCAACTGCTGGCAAAAAAAGTTTAAATATATATATTTATATTTATATATATATATTTATATATTTAAACTTTTTTATATATATATTGTAAAAACATTCAGTCATTATTTAACGGATATTCATTGAGTGTTTCACTATGCTAGGCACTTTTCCAGGTATTAGAAATATAACAGTCAACAAAACAAAGTCCCTTTTATCACAGAGTTTACATTTTAGTGAGATGAAACAGACTATAAACCAATAAATGACTTACTTATCTAGTAAGTCAGATGGTGATCAATGCTGCAAAGCAGGAATCAGCAAACTTTTTTTGTAAAGAGCAGATAAATAGTAAATATTTTAGGTCTTGCAGGCCATAAGACCTCTGGCATAAGCACTCAGCTTTGCCACTGCAGTGGGAAAGCAGCCATAAACAAGACATAAACAAATGTGTGTGTCTTTGCTTTAATAAAACTTTGTTTACAAAAACAAGTGGTGGCCTGATTTGACTCATGGCCCCTGCAGACCATGATTTGTTCACTCTTGCTATTAAAAAAAAGTGAAGCCTGGATGAAAGCTAGGGACAGCCACAGAGAGAAGGGTTGCCATTTTAAATAAGGAGATGAGAGAAGACCTCAGAAGAAACGGATCCTTGGGCAAGGAGTGGAAGAAGGGAAGAGGGTGAGTCTTATACCTCATGTCTGGGGCATGGGTGTTCTAGGCAGAGAGAACAGCAAGTGCAAAGATTGAAGTAGGAGCATGCCATGCAGAGACCATGAGGCTGGAGCAAGAAGAGAGTAGAGGAGAGTAACAGGGGCAGGCCCCAGAGACGAGGTGGGAGGATGACGTGGGTCTGGACAGGTCTGTTGCAATAAAAGTGTGGTCCTGCAACTAGCAGCATTAGATCCCCCTGGGATCAGAATCTGCACTTTGACAAGAACCTCAGGCCAATCCTATGCACATTAAAGTTTTAAAATCACAGGTATGGAGCCTTCTGGGCCATCCTGAGACTTTGGCTTTTGTTCTGAATGAGATGGAAAACCTCTGGCTGATTTCAAGAGAGGAGTGACATGATCTGACTTTCATTTCTAAAGAACTACTTGGGTTACTATTTTGTAATTAGACCATAGAAGGGAAAAGGAGGATGCAGAAAGTCAAGCTAGAATATTTCAGCAATCAAGTGAGAGATGGCAATGATTTGGACCAGGATGGGTTAGTAAGAAGTGGTCAGAGTCTGGATATATTTAGAAGTAAAGCCCACAGGAGTTCTCATCAGTTTGGATTTGAGATGTGAGGGGGACAAAAAGGACTTATTAGTTACTTAATTGGGGCCAGAACAACTATACAGGTGATGTCGTGAAAGGAGTGGGGAAGACTGTAGGGGAACAAATTGGAGAGGGTGGGGGAAGGTCAAAGACTATGAAATTAGTTTGGAACACTTTAAGTTTGCGATGTTTATTGCACAACCAAGTGGAGATATCAAGCAGGCATTTGGGTATGAGTCTGGAGCTCAGTAGAGAAGAACACCTACTTGAAGATCTGGAAATAACAGCATGAGACAGAGAGTGTGAAGGGATTTTGAAAGTGGGGCAACTACTCAAAATCTTTCACAGCAAGGAACCAATAAATACTGTTTAAGTTTTAGAGGTTAAGTAACACTATATCGGCATATAAATTAGAGTTAAGGGAGCCTAAAATAAAAATAGTCAAAAAGAAATTGTGCACGTCACAAAAGGACAAATTTTATATCACTCCATTCATCTGAGGTACCTAGAGCAGACAAATTCATAGTGACAGAAAGTATAATTATGGCTGCCAGGGGCTAGTAGTAAGGGAGAAGGAGTAGTTATTATTCAATGGGTGCAAAGTTTCAGTTTGAGAATATGAAAAAAGTCCTGGAGATGGATGGTGGTGATGATTGTACAACAATGTGAACATACCTAATGCCACTGAACTGTGCACTTAAAAATGATGAAAATGGTACATTGTAAGTTGTGTATATATTAACACAATAAAATGTATTTTTTAACTTTTAAAAACTCATGTAGTACACACAAAAAAGAAACGAATCGTTACCGCATGGGACTCAGCATGAGAAGAGAGGGAAGAAGATGTAGACTTTTTATTTTGTACTTTTCTGTACTGTTTGCATTCTTTAACCATAGGCACACATTATTTTCATACTTCAAAATAAAATATTTTCAAAGAAAGAGTATGAAAAGGAAAATTCCAATCCATATTTCTGCTTGACTTGCGCTCAAATTCTCAAAACACTCTTTTAGAGAAACTGATTTCCAAGAAGCCTTCAAAGTCCTTTTTATTATTATTGTTATTATTACTACTAGAATCCATTCCCATGGAATCAGACATTTGTGTGTTTTCCGATGGAGCCTGAATTCAAAGCCTGGGAGGGTAAGTACATTTGGAAACCTACTCAGCACAGCCTTTGAACTGCCTTGCTTTCCAGGCTTCCCACACATCCCTCGTCCAACTGGCTTCCCACCCAAGACATCATCCTCAGGCAGCCAGTATTTACTGAGCTGCCTGTGGGGGTGCCCAGAGACTGCTGGAGCATGCCCAGTAAGCAAAGCAGACCCACCAATGAAGCAGACCTCAGGAAAATCCCAGACTGCAGCTGTTCCTTACCTGGAATCCAACAAACAAGTTAAAGGATGCCAATACGAAGGCTTCAGAGAAGGCCTTTACACCTTACAGAATTTACCAGAAATCCTAGATTCCTATCAGAGGATCCTAGCATGTCAGAGTTGAAAGAGATGTCAAAAATCATACTGTAAAACAGTTTCGTTTTATAGAGGGAGAAATGAGGCCCAAATATGCACAATCACAGACAATAAGTTAGAGGTAAAGCCCAAGACTCAAACGTAGGTGTGCATAACAGGAAATATGCCAAGTTCTAGATTTCAGTCTGAAGGCGTCTTCCAAATGGCAGGCCCTGTCCTTTTAGGGGTAGGTTGAGTAACAGATGGAGTAATAGTTAGGGGAATAAGAAGAAGTGAGAAGGCAGAGAGGAACACACATGGTTACCTTGGCAGATGTGATAATAGCATAACAAGTCAGCCAGAATTCTAAGATTGCCCATGAAGTCACTCAACTGATGGATCAGTTCTTTGTTGATGGATTCTTTTTGCCCTTCATGTGCCAGACCTTGCTTTATGTGCTATGAATGTGGAATTGAATCAGACATGGCCCAGCCCTTGAAACACTCACCGTCCAGTAGACCATGGCTACTAATGATAACCATGGCTGCTAATAGAGATAGCTATAACACAGTCTGCTAAGCATGGGATAGCACAATATTTCCTAAACTTTTCTGATCACTAGAATTACCCACCCCAGACTTATTACCGCATTAGATTATTCAGGGGAAGGACTTGGTAACCTGCATTTTTACCAAGATACATCCCTCCCTTCCCCAAATGATTCTTATGACCAGTCACACTGGCTTTGGAATCTTTCAGAACTGGATTCCAAATCTGGCTCAGGACCATGATGTTACCTACCTGACAAAACGACCTACCTGGACATTCATCTTTCACCTATTCTCAGATTCCTCAAGACCATACCCTTCCTCCCATCGAGACCCAGGACTACTTTGCATTAATGTACAAGTTGTGTCCTGCACAAACACATCATCCAAAGGACTGAATGATTGCTGAGATTCAGTCTACACTGTAATAATTCCCTTACCCAGAGGAAAGGGTCCCATTTTTTTCACCCAAACACTCTTAGCCTTAATTCTTTTGAGTTGTGCCTTCCCACTGGGGAGTGACTTTTTGTAATTCATCTGCCCAGAGAGAGAAATTTTTTCAATGAGTAAAAAGTCACCAGGTAGACTAGCAGGACCCTGAAAAATCCATTTTCAAATATAAGGCCCCTTGTTAACACAGGCACCTACTGGTACTAGTACCTGTCACCACTCCCAGATTTTCCTGCCACACTGGGCATCTTCCATCTCTTCAGTGCCTGCACCAGCCTAATGTATAAGCTAGACCCTGGCCTGAGTTCTTGCCAGTCCTCTCAGCTCTACAATAAAGGAGGCACCGTCCCAAATATTGTTTGCCCCATACCTGGAATGAAAGGCGGTGATGCTTATAGATTAATAATACGAGCTTTGAAATCAGACCTGCGTTCAATTTTCAACTTTAATCCTTTGTTTACATGACTTGAACAAACAAAGTATTATCTATATGATGTAAATTTAAGTTTCTTATGCATAACTTTGTTGAAGGTTAGTACAAGATAATGCATGTAAAAATTCTTAGCACAGAGCCTGGGTCATAATGAGCTTCTGTTTCCTGTGTGCTATCGCATTTGATTTAAGCTTCACCTCAACACCTTTGGATGGCTATTATCATTCTTCTTCCAATTTTACAGATGAAGAAAATGAGTGTTAGGGGTTAGATAGAAGAAAGTGGTAGAGAGTTAATATCCAACCCCAACTGTAATTATCTAATCTATGTGTGGTTTGGGGTTTTTTGTTTTTTTGGTTTTTGTTTTTTCTTCCCCCCTTCTACTTTTGCCTCTAGATCCAGACATTAACTTTTCTCAGGTCCCAGAAGTGGAAAGGATAAGATTTCACCCTCAATGTATAAATGGACCTAGGTTAGGCCCTGCAATCCAGGTAGAAAGGCAAATAGGTTTTTGATCTTGAGTGCCAGTTAAAATCTGTTAGTGATTAGTGCCCAGAGCACCATGTTATGAAGGATTGCAAGGGCAAGTCAGGGTTCATAGAACATCACGATTGATTAATGACGTCAGCCATGGGAATGGGATCCAGGAATGATGGCAGGTCCTACAGAGCACACCCCACCCCCTTGAAGATTTCAAAGTCTGCCCAAAGCCAAGCACATTTGATTAAAAAAAGGAGAACTAAGGGTACTAAATAAAACTGTTAAAGACCATTAGCACCTTATTAAGACCTTTTCCCAGATGCAGCCAGGAACAGCCAAAGAATACAGAATGGAGGTACATTTTGGAGAGAAAGCATGGAGCTCTCTGAAACTTTTTATTTAAGGAGCAAAAACTCAGTTTTGTCTACTTTCAAGCCTTCAAGTCTAGGCTCCATCTCCCTGACATCAGGTCGGTAGAGGGAAGTCATGGTGAGTTTCTGAAACTTTCTCATAAAGCCCAGTAGGAGCTGATGTGTGGCTTTCAGCAGACCAGGAACAGGGCCACACAGCAGGCGGTGAACAGCAGCAGGCCAGCGGAGCTTCGCCTCCTGTCAGTTCAGTGGCAGCACTGGATCCTCACGAGAGCAAGAACCCTACTGTGAACTGCACATGCCAGGGATCTAGGTTGCGTACTTCTAAAGCCCGATGATCCCACACACACCCCTCTGGTGGAAAAATTGTCTTCCGTGAAATCGATCCCTGATGCCAAAAAGGTTGGGGACTGCTGACTTGGGGCAATTAATTTAGTCTCTCCAAACCTCAGGGATTTTATCTGTAAAATGTGGATAATAATCTCTAAGTCATAGTGCTTTGCAGGCATGAAATAGGATAAATAGGTAAAGAAATTATAGAGAATCCCACTCAAAAGTAGGTGTTTGAAAACATTCATTCCCCACTCTTTCTCTCTCAATAGAAACATGGTGACATGCTGTTTGTAAATCAGGGTTACTGAGGCATGATTTATATACAGTAACATTTATTCACTTTAGGTGAGCAGTTCTACAAGTTTTGACACACACGTGCAGCCATGTAACCATAGCCACAGTAGATACAGAATGCCACCATCCCCCCAAAAGTTCATTGAGCCTCTTTCTCGTCAACATCTTGCCCTCACCTTTAGTCCTGGGTAAACGCTGATCTTATTTCTGCCTCTATCATTTTGCTTTTTTATTGAAACCTATTTTAAAAGCATAAATCCAAACAGCAAATAATTCTGTGGAGTTTTCCCTTCACATCCTACTCAAAAATAGCTCTGCTCTGACAGCAAGTTCTCAGTTCCAGGAAAATTCTTCATTAAATAAATGAATTCCATGTGCATATTAAAAAGACATTCTGCTTCGTATTCCTTCTATTTATAGTCAAATTCAACCACTGGAGGCCCAGGGAGCCTGTCGGGGTCTCCCTGTCCTCTTCAGCTCACACTCTCCCCTCCCTGCTCTGGCCCAACTGTAGATCTGGCTCCAGGCCCAGGTGGCAGGAAAGCCAAGGTGCCAAGAGGGGCTTGTGGAAGTGTTTCCTGAGGAGGTATGCTCCCCAAGCTTTTGGTACAAACTTCAGGACACCCTATAATTTCTGGGGGAATACATGTCGTGTAATAATTACTACTGCACAGAAGAAAGGTAATCAGACTAGAAACAAGAGTAGAGGAAGGGACGGGGAGAGTCAGGTGGCCTCTGAAGTCTTTCCTTACAGAGAAGTCCCATAAACTAGGTGGATCACACAAGAATTGCTGAGCCTTCCTCCCTTACCTTCATATGCCAGATACCATGTTAGACACAAGAATTAAAGGTAGACAGGAAAAACAAAATAATAATTAGACCTGGTTTCTGCTCACAAAGAACTCACTGTCTAATAGAGAAACAAAACACGCACAGAAGAATGTGGCTAAGTGGAGGAGAAACAGCATGGGCTATGGAAGTAGAGGAAGTGAGGGTTTAACCTGACTTTGTCATGTGCTAATTGTGTGCCCTTGGGAATTGTGCTTCTCTTCTCTGAGCCTCCAGCTTCTCACCTGTAAGCTAAAAGTTACATCCACCCTCAGAGGAGTGTTATGCAGACTGAATGAGGCAATGGATATCAAGAGCCTAGTCCAGTATCTGTCGTATTTAGGTTGAAGAAAGGGTAGTTTTCTTTTTACCCTCCGTATTATTCAGGGTTATCCAGAGAAACAAAACCAATATGAGATAGATTAGATAGATAGATAGTTAGGTAGATAGGGAGATAGATAGATGACAGATAGAATAATACTGTCCTATAATAAGACAAGACTTATTATAAGGAATTGGCTCACATGATTATAGAGTCTTAGAAGTCCAAAGATCTGCAGTCAGTAAGCTGGAGACCCAGGAGAGCAAAAAGTGTGATTCTATTCCAAGTCTGAAGGCCTGAGAATCAGGAGAGTCAGTGGTGTAAGTTCCCATCTAAAAGTCAGCTAAAGGCTCAAGAAGAGATCAATTTTCAGTTGGAGTCTGAAAAGACCAATGTCCCAGCTCAAGCAGTCAGGCACGAGAAGTTCCCTTACTCAGCCTTTTGGTTCTATTCAGGTGTTCAGGTGCCCAATCACATTAGGGAGTCACATTTACTCAGTTTACCAATTTGAATGTTAATCTCATCCAGAAACAGTGTCACAGACACGCCCAGAATAATGTTTGACCAAATATCTCGCCAGTCAAGTTGACTTGAAAGAATCACAACCTCCAAAAAAGGAATTCGTGTTCTAAAAGGGGTTCAGAATTAAGTTTCATTCACTCCTTGTCAGTCTCAGCTGCATTTCAAGATGTGACTGCTCACTTTCTACCTTGTGTTATAGTCCCTGTCTCAATTCTTCTAATCTATAGGCTTCTTGACAACACTGTCCATGACTGATATAGGCTCAATGCCTGGCACACGATAGAGACTCAGGAAATATTGGTTAAGTGACCGCGAAATCTAATCCAACCATTCCATGCAACAGGTTAAGCAATAAAAACTTAATCTTAGGCTTGTATGTTTGCTCATTCAGCATCTGCTGATCTCTTGCTATGTTCTGTAGCAACCATTCAGGGTAAATATATAGAGCTAGGTAAGACATCATATATGCCCCCTGAAAGCTCAGGCTGACCCAAAGGAGGGAAATGAGAGAAAAGGAATGCCTACTATGTGCAAGGCTCTTTATGTACATCGCTTCATTTTATATTCCCAATGTCCATTCGTTCATTCATTTATCCAAAACTGTTGAGCCATCAGCAGTTCCAGGCATTGTTCTAGGTTCCAAGGATACTACAGTGAATAAATAAGGAGTAGTTGCCATTGCAGAGTTCACAGTCTAGTGGGAGACACAGACAAACAGAAAGACTAAATAAAACAAGTCCTTTGTGAAAATGGCAGTATTTACAAAATGCAGATTTAATATAGAATCTGCCTAAGAAAGTCAGGAAAGATTTAATAGTATCTGATCTAATAATAGAGGAGTACATGTTGTTCAATTAGACGTATAGAAAATACTGTATACATAAGACACTGCATCTGAGGCCAAGAGAATAGTCTGTACAAAGTTTTGGCAATGTGGGAGAACAGAAACAAATAAAAACTTTTTTTTTCATGATGAAGTCTCTTACAGTTTACTTTTGCCCAAAACATTACATTTAAACATATGACCACAAACCATTGCACACCACAGTCTAGCCCTGACTCTTTATTCAACAGACAGCTGGTTAAATGTAACTCTTCGTGTGGCTGAAACTCAACAGCTTCCAACATTCATTGCTCAGAAAATCATGTCAGGTTGGTCTATAACTTCTGAATCAGGGAGTGCTGGAGGGCAGAGGAGACTCCTCCACCACCACTGTGTATGTCTTTGTGGCCCTGTGGCTATTTGCCTCAGTCAATCATTATTACCTCTTTTGGATGAAATCCTGCTTTCAAGGATCATAGACATGGAAAGCTATCAGAGAGCTGAGATGGAGACTCAGTGCTACCCCTTACTCTGTGACCACAATCAATCACAGCCTCATTGAGCCTTAGATTTCTCAACTGATTATTGCTCCTTTTTATGGAGTGCTTACTATATACTATTTGCCAAACAGCATACTGGGAGCTTAGCATACATTCTCTCCGCTAATACTCACTACAATCAGTAGGCATGGATATAAGTGTTATAATCCTTATTTCACAGATGTGGAACTAAGGTCCAACAATGATAAATTGATTTATTCAGAGTCACACAGATAGGATCAGAATGTGGTCTGGAGCTCAGCAACTGAACTCACTCTCTGTCAACTCCTTTTTTAATTAGAGATAAATACAATTCAACTGAATAAAAAAGGGATGTGTTAATTAGGCTATCAAACCTGATTCTGCTGTTTCTAGATTTAAAACAATTCTTCAGTTCCTCTTTCATCAACCACAGGATAAAATCCCTCCTCCTTAAACGGCCTTCTATATCCTTTACAATCTGTTTTCTTCTTACCTCTTCAACCTTAACAACATTTATTCCCTCAACCAGAACACCAAATATTGCACATTAAGCCACTTAAGCCCCAAATTACCTACTGTAGATAATACATACATAGTTCCACCATTTCTTAATCTGTAAAAATGAAATGTTTGACAAGGAAATAAATTAGTTCTTCATGCCTAAGGAAACTAAGAAGAGTTCTACTTCTGGCCAACATGGAGTAGCAGGAACCAGATTTATTCCCCTAACTGAAACAACTAAAAAACATCAAACAAGAAATCCAATGGTTCTCAAGACATTGAATACTTAGGGAATGTAGCACTGTGATTTTCTCCAAGTCTGGAAACAAGGTAAGTCTTATGATTACTCCAGTGTATAACCTTGAGTGAGTTTCTAGGTCACAGCACAGGAGAGAAAGCCCAGATGGAGGCTGGTGGATGCCCTGATTTGAGAAGACAAAGCTGAGAGTCCATGGAGGCCAAGGTGATTAGAGTTCAAGGGACAGTGTATTAGAAAGGTGAACGCTATAAAGAAAGAAAACTCCTGAGATCTGCTGAAAGTTTCCCTTAAGCATTCAGCTGAGCACAGAGTAGTACATGCGTGTAAGAAGACTACCTAAGGCAGGGAGAAGAACCAATGATTATGAGGAGAAAAATCAATCAGCTGATACCCAGCTGATTATTATACAAGGACGTTTAATTGTTTATTTGAATGGTTTTCATACATTCAAGAACTAGAAGAAAGATAGAACATGTTAAGTAGAGATAATGAAAGATGTTAAACCAAAAAAAAAAAGACCCCAATTGAACTAAAACATCTGAAATGAAATGTAAACTGTAAGGGATTAATGGCAGATCCAACATTGTTAAAGATAGTGAATGTGAAGATTATCCACAACAAAACACAGAGAGAAGAAAAAGCTAACAGAATAATGAACATATTATCACTGAGCTATGGGATAGCACTGTTGTTTTTTAATTTTATTTTAGATTCAAAGGATCCACTTGCATGTTTGTTATATGGGAATATTGAGTGATGGTGAGGTTTGGGCTTCTATTGAATTCATCACTGAAACAGTAACCATGGTACTCCATGTATAGTTTTTCAAACCCTTTCCCTCCCTCTTAGGAGTCTTCAGGATTTGGTGTTTCCCTTTTTATGTCCATGTGTCTTCAGTGTTTAGCTCCCACTTATGAGTGAGAACCTGTGGTAGTTCCTCTTCTGTTTCTATGATAACTTGCTTAGAATAACGGCCTCCAGCAGCATCCATGTTGCTGTAAAGAACATGATTTTGTTCTTTTTATGGCTGCATAGTATTCCATGGTGTATACATACTATATTGTCTTTAACTCATCCATCATTGATGGGCACCTAGGTTGGCTCCGTATCTTTGCTATTGTGAATAGTGCTGTGATAAACATACAAGTGAAGGTGTCTTCTTGACAGAATGACTTATGCTCCTTTGGGTATATACCCAGTAGTGAAGATATCTGGATTGAATTGTAAATCTATTTTTAGTTCTTTGAGAAATCTCCAAACTGCCTTCCACTGGGAAGATATTTACATTTGCTTTTCTCCACAACCTCACCAATATCTGCTGTGTTCTGTCTTATTAATAACAGCCATTCTGATTGGTGTGAGATGGTATTTCATTGTGGTTTTTATTTGCATTTCTCTGATGGTTACTGATGTTGAGCATTTTTTCTTACGTTTCTTGGCCGCTTGTATTTTTTTGAGAAGTGCCTGTTCATGTCCTTTGCCCACTTTTTAAGGGAGTTATCTGTTTCTTTCTTGTAAACTTGTTTAAGCATCTTATAGATTCTGAATATTAGTCCTCTGTTGAATGCATAGTTTGCAAATATTTTCTCCCATTCTGGAGGCTGTCTAGTTACTCTGTTGATAGTTTATTTTGCCATGCAAAAACTCTTATGTTTAATTAGGTACCATTTGTCAATTTTTGTTTTGGCTACATCTGCTTTTGAAGATGTGGGCATAAAAATTCATTGCCTGGGTCAATGTCCTGAATAATGTTTCCTAGGTTTTTCTCTAGGATTTATATAGCTTGAGGTATTACATTTAAGTCTTTAATCCTCCCTGAGTTAACTTTTGCACATGGTGAGAAGTAGGCATCCAGCCTCATTATTTTGCATATGGTTAGCCAGTTTTCCCAGCACCATTTATTGAATAGGGTGTCCTTTTCCCAATGTTTATTTTTGTTGACTTTTTCAAAGATCAGATGATTGTAGGAGAGCAGTTTTATTTCTGGGTTCTCTAGTCTGTTCCATTGGTCTACATCTCTATTTTTTGTACAGTACTGTGCTGTTTTGATTACCGTAGCCTTATAGTAAAATTTAAAGTTTAGTAATGTGATGTCTTTGTTCTTTTTGCTTACAATTGTTTAACACTTCGGGTTCTTTTCTGCTTCCATTTGAATTTAAGAATTACTTTTTTCTAATTCTATGAAAAATGACACTGGTAGGAATTGTGTTGAATTTGTAGATTGCTTTGGGGAGTATGAACATTTAAATGATGTTGAATCTTCCAGTTCATGAACGCAGGATGTTTTTCCATTTATTTGAGTCATCTTTGATTTCTTTCATCAGTGTTTTGTAGATCTCGTTGTAGAGATCTCCTTGGCTAGATTTACTCCCAGGTATTTTATTCTATTTGTGGCTATTGTAAATGGGATTGTGTTCTTGGTTTTGATTCTCAGCTTGATCATTTTTGGTGTATAGAAATTCTACAGATTTTTGACTGTTGATTTTGCATGCTGAGGCTTTACTGAAGTTACTTACCAAGTTTAGGAGGTTTTTGGTAAAATCTTTAGGGTTTTCTAGATATAGAATTATATTGTCTGCAAAGAGAGAGAATTTGACTTCCCCAGTCCTATTTGAATCCTTTTTATTTCTTTCTCTTGCCTGATTGCTTTGGGTAGGACTTCTAGTACTATGTTAAATAGGAGTGGTTGGTAGAATACTGTTTAGAAAACGAAAAGACAAACCATAGACTAGGACAAAATATTTATATAACTTATAAAAAATTCTTAAGACTCAAAAATAAGAAAACAAGTCACCCAATTTTAAAAGTAGACATTAGATTTGAACAGGCACTATACCCAAAAAAGATTTATGAATGACAAACGGGCACATGAAAAGATGCTTAAAATTATTAGTCATTAGAGAAACACAAATTAAAGCACAAGAAGATTTGCTACTAACCTATTAGAATATCTAAATGTTTAAAATACTGATATACTGGTGAAGATATGGAGCAATGGAGCTCTCATATATTACTGGTAGAAGTATAAAATGTCACCATTATGTTAAAAAAAACCATTTGACAGCCTTTAAAAGCTAAACACACACCTGTTGAGTGACCCAACCATTCCACTTCTAAGAATTTAATCAAGAGACCAGAAAACATATGCTCATAGAATGTTAGTCATAGAAAGACTAACATTCCTGACAGCTTTGTGTAATATCCAAAATTCAGAAGCATATGTTCATCAGCAGATGAATAGATAAATAAATATGGTATACCTATAAAATAGAATAGTACTCAGCAACTAAAGGGAATAAACTATTCATACATGAAATAACATGGTAAACCTCTAAATAATTATGCTGAGTA